>APFE030933519.1:0-32054 GCA_000404065.3 Pinus taeda
AGAGGAATAACAACTTTCAGATATTTTGGGTACGCTGCTTCGTTGTCTAGGAGCTCTCTCGTGCCAGAGATGCCCCACAATCATTTTGTTTATTGGGATGGGCTGCGCTGTCTATCCCATGATTGATTCTATTGTTGTGGCTCTTTCTATTTCCCTTCCAGCCTCTATCCCTATCTCTCGGCCTTTGTTAGATAATGGAAAGGGTCTTCAGGCCCGTGTAATCCCTTAAACATTTATAAATGAGTGTTTTTCTGTTTTACACAGAACACACTACAATACTATGGAATCCTGCCCTCTCCGTCCTTTTCGGACTTCAAAAAGTCCATAAAAGTGGCTTATTATCATATCGGGTCTGCCCTTGGGGTTATTGCAAGTCACATTCGGCCTGGCCTGTGTATTTCCTTGTATTTGGAAATCCGTGAAAAACATTGGAAATACATTGCAAATGACCCCCCTCCAGACTTCAAATATTATAGGTTTCACTTCCCGAACCCTTTCGGGTCCGGGCTTCATCACTATCAGTGCTACTGTGTGTTCCTTCGCATTTCGTACAAACAACGAAATACATTAAAATACATTAAAAGCTGGGCGCTGGCGGAACTGAAAAAATATACATTTTAACTCTAAAACCCTTTCGAGTTCGGCTATTTGATCGCACCATATGCATATGTTAAAACCCCACCCCTTTGGTTTCTGTCAATGCAATCTGATTGCAATCGTTGATCGCTCATTCCCCCTGATGCAACATAGCTCCCCGCTGATGCAACCTGCCGATGCGACCATCGACGATCGCTGATCAGAGGCGTCATGCGCCTGCTTTAAGCCTGTCACCTCTGCCTGACTAATATGCGATTTGCCGTTAGCTCTGGGCCATTGATTGGCTAGATCTAACGGTGCTTGTGAAATTCCCAGTTTAAGACTGCAGTAATGGGTTTTCATGGTGTTTGAAGTGTTTTTGCCTCCGATAGTGTATTTCCGCCCTTCCAAGGGCTTTCCTCTTGCGTGGATTTTGATCGATGGATGACTTTAAGAACTTTTGAAGACTCGAAGAGAATTTTTGGATCCATTTGCGTGATTTTAAAGCACACTTGGAGACTGTGGGGCATATTTAGATCCATTTTTTGGTCAATTGCCTCCAAGGCTAACATTGGCTCCTTCAATTGGCGCCATTGCTGGGGAGAGGAAACTGAAGCTCAGCTTCCCTGGGAAATGACACAGATTCAACTTTGATGATAGACAAAGTCTGGGCACATTTTTGGTTGTAATAATCTATCTGGCGACTCTACTGGAGACTGAACCTCTTGGCGATTTCACTTCATAATTCTGGCTCAATTTGTGAGGCATACTCGGAGAAATCCTCAAAAGTTACAAGCTGACCCAATACCTAACCCTGAAAAGACCATCAAAGAAAGAAAGGCATTGCATAAAGGAGCATTAGGTTCAGGTAAACCTAAACAATCTTCTATATCTCTTCAAGAAAGGCCTATAATAGAACAAATACATGTTGAGAGTATAGCTTCTAATACTAGCAGTGAAACCTCACCTCCTATCCATCATACTCCTTCAGTCCTAGCAATCACTCCTCAGCCATCTATCATTTAGACTGCCAGTACTCTTTTAGCCACCACAGCTATGGCAGGTCCATAAGCACCTACCAAAATGGAAAGAATCATAGCTACTAGGTATGGACCTCTAATACTGCCCACTCCTTTGAATGCCATGCCTACTAGAGAATATTAGAAGTATATGACTAAGTTCACTGGGACTGAAGGTGTTACTGCTGAAGAACATCTTGAGTCATTCTATAGCTATGTTGATAACTTGGGCATTACGGAAGATGATGTCTAGATGAGAGTCTTTGTCCAAAGCCTAGATGGAGAGGCTAGAAAATGGTTCAGAGAACTGACCCCAAGATCTATAGCAGACATTGAGGCTTTAGATGATGCATTTCTAAAACATTGGGGGGGTAAGAAGGATCTCCTTTACTACCACACTGAGTTTTGGAATTTACAGAGGGAAAATGGTGAGCTGATGTTTGATTTTAATAAAAGATTTAACCGCATGTACAGCAAGATACCAACTGAAGTAAAACCCACCACTACCTCTGCTAGACTCATCTATGCCAGTGCCTTTGATTCTAACTTTTGTTTACTATTGAGGGAAAGGCAATGTGCTACTTTGGCTGATATGCAAGATGCAACCTTGGAAGTAGAATCAAACATCATGGCTGCAGAAAAGCTCAAAGGTAATGCTGATAGAAGAAGATAGAGAGGCGAGCCTTCATCATTTTTAGACCCCAAGATTGATAAAATGGCCAAGATGATAGAGTCATTAACCTCTGAAGTTTCCAAATTAAAGGTTGAGAAACACTATGGGAAAGGAAGAGTTCCTAACACCTTTTCTCATCCAAATCCAAATCCATATGGAAGAGCAAATGAGCAGTTGCAGAATTTGCAAAGAAACAAAGATGCCAATGAAGACCAAAGGGTGAAGACCCCTTTTCAAAATGCAGTCATGGAAGAAGAGAAGTTTGAGGAAGATTATGAGATCCATTGTATGGAAGACAAAGGAAACGCCACTTTTTAACCAAAGCCGCCTATGAGAAGTCATTATTCAATGGATAGATCAACCAAAAATGGGATGGTGAAGCTGTTCTACAAATTGAAGATCAGCACCAATATAATCAGAGGTCTATGATGAATAATGTCAAGGAAACTCCTGTTCATAAAGTTGTTGTCCTTGCAGAACAAAAAGATAATAAATAGAAGCAACCAACAGTTGATCCTATCATCCTCAAAGCTCCAGCCACAGAGGTAAGAGGCCTTGACAAGTCCCCTTCTTCTTTCAATTTTCAATCAGAAATTCAGAAGCCAAGAATACCTATGCCTCTGATTGAACCAGTGAAGAATGAGTCCTTCAAGAAATCTTTCCTTGAGGCTCTTGAGCCTAATGCCATCCAAGCTTCCTCTGACTATGTAAATCTGCAAGATGACCAACCAACTGTTATTCTCAACCCAATGATTGAAATTTGTGAAGACAGCTCCCCATAATTCTATGTCTCTCTGACTATTCTTGATAAAATCCTTCATAATTGCCTTGTAGACACTAGATCTAGCCATAATCCAATGCCCAAGGTTGTCATTGATAAGCTCAGTCTTGACATTACCAAGCCTTATTAGTTGACCTCTACGCAACTTAAAAAACCAGTTTTCCAGAACATAGAGGAAGAAGGCCCACACTTTTGGGACATGTTCTTTGATGGGGCTTGCTCTAAGGAAGTTGCAAGAACAGGTGAAGTCCTTGTGTCCCCCACACAAGAATGCATTGATTTACCTTTTATATTAACTTTTTAGGTCACAAATGACACATCAGGGTATAAAGCAGACCTTATTATTCAGCAGGTGTACAAAAACTCCCAAGCAAAACATCCAAGGCTGGATCTATACAGAGATGAGGTGAAATATAGACCATCTCTACCTGATAATATCAAATGCTGTAAAGTTTTTGAAGTAGGTGATCAAATCAATAGGCTTTTGCAAGTCTTTGATGATTGGGTGATATACACATTGACCAAGAGAAAGAAACCTTTAATACAAAGGTAAAAAAGGGTCAATCTTTAGTTTGATGATTGTTTTCTCAAAAGGAATGCATCAAAGGAAGGAGGAGATGTTTTTGATGAACCATTCAATGGGCTGTTCTTCGAACTTTATTTCAGTTAAGGCTTTCAAGCCTTGGTATTGTAAATATGTTGTTTTCGAGTTTTTATTTTATGCTAAATAGACTCCATGCCCAATGCAACACTAGGAGGAAGTTTTGATCTTGCTTTTTATAGGAAAGGCATTGATCTGTAGTTCTTGAAACCTCACAAGGAGGCTTTCATCCCCAGAAGGAGCCAATGTTAGCCTTGGAGGCAATTGACCCAAAAATGGATCTAAATATGCCCCAAAATCTCCAAGTGTGCTTTAAAATCACACAAAGGGATCCAAAAATGCTCTTCGAGTCTTCAAAAGTGCTTAAAGTCATCCATCAATCAAAATCTGCACAAGAGGAAAGCCCTTGGAAGGGCAGAAATACACTATCAGAGGCAAAAAAACTTCAAACACCATGAAAACCCATTATCGTAGCCTTAAACTGGGCATTACACAGCCACCGTTAGATCTGGTCGATCAACGGCCCAGATCTAGCGGCAAATCACATATCGGCCGGGTAGAGGTGACAGGCTTAAAGTAAGCGCATGACACCACCGATCAGCGATTGTCGATGGTCGCATCGACAGGGAGCTATGTTATATATATATATATATATATATAGGCCCAGGGAATGAGCGATCAACGATTGCAATCGGATCGCATCGCTGTATCACATCGGCGGAAACCAAAGGGGTGGGGTTTTAACATATGCATATGGTGTGACTCGATAGTCGGACCCGAAGGGGTTTTAGAGTCAAAATGTATATTTTTTCAGTTCCGCCAGCGCCCAACTTTTAATGTATTTTGTTGTTTAAACGAAATACAAAGGAACACACGGTAGCGCTGATAGCGATGAAGCCCAGACCCGAAAGGGTCCAGGAAGTGAAACCTATAATATTTGATGTTCGGAGGGGGGCCATTTGCAATGTATTTCCAATGTTTTTCGCGGATTTCCAAATACAAGGAAATACACAGGCCAGGCCAAATGTGACTTGCAATAACCCCAAGGGCGGACCCGATAGGATAATAAGCCACGTTTATGGACTTTTTGAAGTCCGAAAAGGACGGAGAGGGCGAGATTCCTTAGTATTGTAGTGTTTTCTGTGTAAAATAGAAAAACACTCATTTATAAATGTTTAACGGATTACACAGGCCCGAAGACCCTTTCCATTATCTAACGATGGCCGAGAGACAGGGATAGAGGTCGGAAGGGAAATAGAAAGAGCCACAACAATAGAATCAATCATGGGATAGACAGAACAATCCATCCCAACAAACAGAATGATTGTGGGGCATCTCTAGCACAAGAGAGCTCCCAGACAACGCAACAGCCTACCCAAAATATCTGAAAGCTATTATTCCTTTGTCAGAAGGAGGAAAAACCTCCAAGCCATGCTTGCCTTTAGGGAATCAAATAGCTAAGGGACCAAGGGGATAGATTAAGACTCCGAGCCTTCTAGAGAGCTCAAGAGCATTGTAAAGGGCCTATAAAAGGTAGAAAACTAAATGTAATAAGGATTCAACTTTTGGAGATTATTCCTCCTCTATTCATTCAAGCTTCTCATCTTCATTCTAAGCAATAAAATCTTCTTTTTCCATTAGATGTTCAATGTCCATCCTCTTTATGTTGTTCTACGCTTGCACTTGAACAATTTGTTCAGGTTTTCTGTGTGTTTAAGGCCAGATAACTGCCATTTTATCTCTGCTTTGATATATTAGATTAGCAAGCTTCTTTGCTGCGTGTAGCTACCCATTTATATGTGTTATTATATATGCATTTGCCAGTATAGTCAGTAAGTTCATTTTCTACCTATAGCTAGCCATTCATCTATGTTCATGTATGAAATCTGAAGGTACTATCAATACTCTCCATCTATTCATTAAATCTACAAACTATTGAGCATTAGTGGTCTAAAGCCTTGTGTTGTTGAGGGTGTTCATGCATGTCTTGAGTGGGAATAGAGCTGAAATGGTCATCTAACTTGATCCAAACCATCATCCATTCCAATAGTTCTGAGAACAATATTGAAGATTCTATGTTACCAGGCATCTCCAAGCTGCAACCTAGGAGAGTTTTCTGGAGTGCTAACAGACACCATGTGTACCTTTTAGTAAGACCAATTATTTTATGGATTTTTCATTTATTTGTTATGATTTTGGGATTCATTAGCCTTGTAATTTATCTTCTAAAACTACAAAAGGATTCCTAAAAGGTTTTATTCCCTTATTCATAAAATTTCTTGTTTTATTCAAAAATAAAAGAGTAAATATAAAACTTATCCTATTTTATCTAAACAAAGAAGGATTCTATCCTAAAAAATTTAAAGGGTCCCCAATATTCTCTTTCCTAAGTCTAAAAATAACAGGGGGTTGTTGAGTACCACAACAATTGGCGACACACTCAACGAAACAGTTAATCTTTGTAAGATGTCAATATTTATCAAGAATTTTTTTTAGAAAGTTTAAAAATGATTGAAATCTAGATCGATATAGATAACTTTGAAATGAAATAATTCATTTTATATTAAATTTTCTCAAGGTTTGTGATAGATGAAAACATTTTTTGTATAAATTAGTCGCTAATAGGTTGAAAAGATAAAGTAAAAACTATTAGAAGCTTAGCGTATTGAATAAACTTATTAGTCATTGGTAGAGCCACTACTACCAACATGCGTTCATAGCCTTGACAGAGTTACCATTTAACCAAAATAAACCGGTATCTCATCCATGTTATAATAACATACTTTAGAGGCAATGAATTTCCTTTTTTCTTTCTTCTTTTTATATTATTTATTTTTTTACTTTAAAGTCATTATCCTGGTTTGGTACACATAAAATTATAATGTTATTCACAAGTTGTAATAAAATTGAACAAGCCGACTCGTGATGATATCTCTTGTCTCAAAGTCTGGTGACTAAGAGCCACTATCTTGGTTTGGTTGCCAATAGTGATAATGCCAATATTATTACTTTCTTATGATCATGGTAAGCATGCTCGTGATGATACCTCTTAACTTTTAAGTTTTTTATATTTTTGAATTACACTTTGAATTTTTAAAAAATAAATGGATGGGAAAGATTCATTTACTCTTTATGAGTCTTGGATGACCTCTTTAAGTAAAATATGCTAAAGACTTCATAGTAATTTTTGCTTTTATAAATATAACTTTTCAAAACCAATTCATAACAAATAGATTTTTTAAAGAGTTTCAAACCAAAATATTTCACAACTAAATGATTATCTTATTTCAAAGCTTTAAAATAGATTCCAATTTAAAGTTTTGCTTTCTAAATATTTTCCTAAATAAGTCTAACAATTCAAAAATAAAGAGAAACTTCCAATGTGTTTTTGAGAAGCGCAGTACTTTTAGTAACAAAAGGAAATGACATATAAAAAGAAATATTTACATATTGTACAAAACAACTCATGTTCTTTCAAGAAAAATATTTTTTGATTATAAGTGCATTAACATGAAGAATTTCCTTCTTCCCTTGTAAATCTTGCAAAATGAAAGTTGATGGACCTATTTTCTCAAAAATCTGAAGAGGACCAAGCTAGAGTTTTTGAAATTTTGTATGTTTTCCTTTATCTTCATGCACTTTATCCCATTTCAAAACTAAGTCTCCGATTTCAAAATTTTTATCTTTGACTCAATTGACATCAAATGAAGCTTTGACCAATTGTTGATGGTGAGCATGGACTAGCTTAGCTTTATTTCTTTCTTCTTCTAGCTTTAGGATTTGAGACATTCATAATTGTAAGGCAAAAGAAGATTGTTCTTCAATAAATTGAACTAGGGCTGATGAGGGGAGAGCTAGATTTGGAGGTATGATAGCTTCTTTCCCGTGATCCATATTAAGTTTATGAGAGATTTTTCGGCGTAATCACAAGATATTTCATTTGTCGACGCATTTCGAACCAACTAGTGTGGTTCATTGTCAAGACAAGTTGAATGAGCAGATCAGGCATTGCATGTTAAATAGATAGAGCAGAAACTCCAACGGCTGTATTCCTTGACCATGTAATGGCTATATTGACAACGGCTAGATTTAACTGGTTAGCTAGGACCGGATTAGGGGTATAACCATTATTTAATTAAAAAATTAACTATGGTTAGTTAAATTCTTATTAAAGCAAAAGTAAATGGACTCTTTTTATCCACTTATAATTATAAATATATATTAAAAAATAAATTATAACCTAAATTAATTTACATTAATAGTTAGTTATCAAAGTTATTACATCTAAATATTAGAGTAATTAATAGTTAGTTATAAAAATTATTAAATATATGAATATATATAAATCGCTGATATATTTTTATTCAAATATAAGTCCAAAGGGACTATTTCATATATTAATATATAAATAAATATTAAATTAATTATGAACTAAATTAATATTAAATAATAGTTATTTATAGAAGTTCAACAAATATATATAAATAATAAGGTAATTTAAGGTTATGATAATAGAGTAATCTAATGATATTTTATAATAATAATAATAATAATAATAATAATAAATTAATCTAAATTAATAGTAAGTAATCCAAGTTATTAAATCTAAATATTAGAGTAGTTAGTTATAAAAGTTATAAATATTAGGGAAATATATAAATAGTGGGTTATATAATTTTATTAAAAAAGATAAAGGACAGCTCATACCCTTAAGATTCTAAAAATATATTAAGCAAAATAGTTAAAAATAAATTAATTTTAATTCAATAGTTATCTATGAAAGTTAGTTAAATATATAAATCTATTTAGAGTAATTTAAGGGGTTAGAAAGAATATTTTTAATATTATAAAATTAGTGGATTTATTAAGACGTTAAGATTATCATAGATTAATTTTCAAGCTATTTTTCTTAAGTTATTTGCCTTAATTAATTTATTTTATAATTTATTTATATGTTAATATTTATAATATCATAATTATAATTAAATTAATTTATTATCATAACCTTAATATTTATATACCCCGGATGCGGGTGCTTACACCAAGGGTTAAAGTGATGGGACAGGGGTGCGGCAGGGTTGTTTGACACCTGCTCGCCCTGTACCACCTGGTTTATTGCTGGATGTAGATTAAATAGAGGCAGCATATTTCCTTAGGTTTCACGTCATGTGGTTCTGATATGCACAACCTGTATTCGAATTACTCCATCACTTCCGCATGCTCTAGCCTGAGTTGGGTATCGACTCTCTTCAATGCTGGAGTTATGGCGGGTGATATTCGAGGGAAGGCGAATGAAGTTAAATGCAGGGACAACACTGGAAGCGTTTGGAAGCCTCTGGTGCTTAGCTGGTCTGGTAAGGTTGTGTTTTGGTCTGCTGCTTGTTTTTTCCTGGTCGATGTTGCGACGCTGCCTCAGTACTCTCCCACTTTCCTGTTCAATCCCCACTCTGATCACCCAGGCGCTTTCTCTGCTCTTCATTCCACCATGGTTTGCCAACGAATGATCAGCAGACGGGGCAGCTCACGGGGTAGCAGCTCTCGGCCTCAGACCAGGCGGTGAAGCTTCTCGGACTCTTCATCTTCTTCGGCGGAAAATCCCCATTATCCTCATACAAGAAGTGGTCGTGGTAGAGCAAGCCTGCGCTCAGCTCCCTTCCCTCTGCCCTCGCACCACCCGCCCCATACCATGCAATTCCAATTCAGAAGCTCTCTCAACAAACCGATCATCATAGCCACCATTTCCATCTCCTTTTCTGAGGAAGCCGAGCAGAATTTCCCGATGACCTTCTCCCTGGACGAGGTGCACAGAGATGGACCAAGTCGAAACAAAGAAAAGGATGAAGCGTGTGAAGTTCAGGTTGGTCGGACCAAACGGCATGGGAAGGACGTCGTCGGAGGGCCGTCATTGGATTTGGAACCTCAGCCTGACACGCAAGCTATGGAAGGGCGCAAGGTGGACAAGCCAGACCCGTAGCTAGAGGCACATAGCAGAGAAGGCGTGCAGCAAAACGAGGGCCAAACTGAGCTAGATAACCCAGATGGCTGGGGTTGCCCAATAGTGGAGGAACCTGCCACAAAGGATTTCATTACTAGAGTCTCGAATTCCAGGTGACACTTCACTTAACTCCTGGTATTTCCTTCCTTTTTTTGTCCACGGGGTGATCCATTGAGGATGCCCTATAGGTTTTGTGGGTGGTTCGCTGTTCTTGAGGGGAGCAATTGGGGTTACAATGTGGGTTTACTAGCTCTCTCCAAAAAACTGTGGAAAATTTTCAGTATTGTCTTCTTTTCAGCATCTCTTTCACTTTCAGACTGGTTTCCCCTCTGTTGGGGTAGTCTCAGATCTAGTTTTTTTGTAGCAAGCTGAGATAGGCTGTCTTCCTTCTCAGCCATATCACCTTTCTAAATACCTTTTTATTTTCTTTTAATAGATTACTCTTACTTAGCAAAAAAAAACCTTAATATTTATATATTTGTTTAACTTCTATAAATAACTATTATTTAAAATTAATTTAGTTTATAATTAATTTAATATTTATTTATTAATGTATGGAACAACCCCTTTGACTTATGTTTGAATTTAGTAATTAGGTATATTTATATATTTAATAATTTTTATAACTAACTAACTATTAATATATATCAGCTTGGTTATAATTTATTTTTTTAATATATATTTATAATTATAGGTGATTAAAAATGGTCCATTTAACTAACCTAGGTTCCTTTTTTAATGAAATAATGGTTATTACCCTAATCTGGTCTTAACTAACCTGTCAAATCTAGCCGTTGTCAATATAGGCGTTTTTATAGCCGTTGGAGTTTTTGTTCTATTTATTTAACATGCAATGCCTGATCTGCTCATTCAGCTTGTCCTGATGATGAACCAAACTAGTTGGTTCAAAACGTGTTGACAAATGAAATTTCTTGTGATGTACACCGAAAAATCTCTCATAAGTTATAATAGGTTTAAAAAATAAAAATAAAATACATAGTATTTTTGTGGCTTTCTTAGCTTCAAAATAATTTCCAAAATTACAAAACATTCTTATCAGCCTATTTGGTAAAGAAAAAAGTGAAGTATATGTCTTACGACATGGAAGGTGTGCCTCCAATATATAAACATTTTTACAAAAAAATTATCATTTCACAATCACATGTATGCTTGATAATCTAAAACGTGAAATGGAGATGAGTGAATATAATCACTCTGAAGGATCAAGGAAAAAATTTGTAGGCTTTGGTCCAATTCCAATCTGGTTTTTGAGAGAGTGTCTCCTTCTAGATTTCTTGACCTGTAGATATGATCACATCAAATGTGAGAGAAAATAGTATGCCAGTGCACAATTTCTTGACCTGTAGATATGATCACATAAAATGTGAGAGAAAATAGTACCCCAGTGCATGATTTCTTGGTAGAGTGGTAGAAGAGTATAGTTTCTTATAATTACTTTTTCCTTCATCCAATTTATGACCACTTGTGATTCCCCATAGATGTGAATTTTGTTAATCCTTTGAAGGAAAGTTAGCTAAAGAAGAAGTTTGAGAGTAAAAAGTTCCGTGAAGATGTTTGTTTCTAGCCCAATATGGTTGGAGAAAATTATGAATTGGTTTTCATTCAAAAAAATAATTCCCTTGCCACTCCCTTAGATGGGGAAAGCTGTGTTGCACCATAAAAAATCCTATAGAGAGTCCTTTTGAATTATAATGTTAAGTGGGTGAACTATAACAAATGGATGAGAGTATGAAGGCATATAGTTTTGTAGGGCCAGGTTTTTTATGGAAACTTTTATGTAGGAGTGCCCTTGATTGTCAAAAATAACATGCTTCCTTTCTACCCAAATCCCCTAGGTCGAGATCAAGGGTAGAGCTTTGTGCTAAGTCTTGTGTTTTGTTGTAAGCCAAGATTTTAAACAATCCTCTATAGTGACTCCTTTCCAAATATAAGAGGGGCCTTCTCGAGTTTGTATTTCATGCCAACACGATTGAGCAAAGGACCAAGTAATGAATAAGTGCACAATAGATTCAAATGCTTTTGAACATAAAGGGTACCTGCTTGGACCATGGAATGATCTCTTTTGAAGAATGTCCTAAGTTAGAGCCTTGTTTTGAATAAGTAGCCACATGAATAGTTTTGTTTTGAGGGGACTATTAAATTTCCTTAATAATTGTCCCCACCAAAGAGGCTCCAGAGGGGTAGAGTTTTGGCCCTGGAACAAGTAGCTAAATCTTGGGGAGTGGGCTCCATGAGGACTAGGAGACCAGATGAAAAGGTCTTCATACATACTGATGCTTACGAAGGTTGTCTTTAAAGAACCAAATAAGATATCCCATTCTTCAACGAGAGCCCCATCCAATGATAACTCATTTGAAGAGAGTCATGCCTGCTACTCTCTATTGGAAGTTCCAATTGAGACTTGGTTTAAAGAAAAAAAGCCTTCTTCATCGAGTTTCCGTATTAGAGGATTCGATAATAAGTGGAAATTATGGCTTGTTCTCTAGGCATCTTTTCCAATGAAAATATTTGACCCATTGCCTACTGTCCATCTAAGATCCTTTCCGATAAGTGGAAATGCATGTACTGTTTCTTTCCAAATAACAAAACTTTTTTAGTTGATTTAAATGAGGATCAAATCCAATCTATGATCAACATAGGAGAAATAGATTTGAGAAGCATAACATATGACCAGAGACCCATGCCTTGGATGAGTTTCTAAACATTTTTAGTGACTAATGCTTTTGAAATCCAGTGTAAGTTTTTTAATCCCCAATTCCCAAGTGATTTTGGGAATGTCATATATGACCAAGATATGAAAGTGAAAGTTTTTTTGCATTTTCTAGCCCACAAGAAGCATAGAGAGAGCTATTTTATTTTGTGAAGAATGTCAAGTGAAATCCAAGATAGGGAGGCCCAGTAAGTTGGGATCACTTCAATTACCGATTTATAGAGTGTTAATATGTCATCTTGTGAAAACCATTTGTTACACCAGGACCTTGTTCTCCTCTCAATTTTTACCAACTAGTTCCAATCTACTTTGGTGTAATTTTTTGGTTTTAAGTAGAAACCCAAATATTTTAAATCCCCTCAAAATTTTAGGGTTAATGGTCAAATTCCTTAAGATGTTGTCTTTCTCATTATCAAAGAGACCATTTTCTTAAACTAAGGATTTCTTTACACTAATAATCATGCTTATGGCCAAGGAGAAGAGGTCAAGGATTTCCTTTAAAGTGAGAATATGGTTCAGTTCCCCTTCCAAGAAAATAATTATATCAAGCCCCTTTAGGGGTTGAATAAAGGGGAAGTTAACTTGTTGATTAGGATTTCCATTGAGAGTGAACTTATACAATTGAAAACCTAAGTGACAAAATAGTGACAAAATCCAAATTGAAGAAGAAGAAGTTTGATATAGAGCCAATTAAATTTGTCAAAGGCTTTTGATAGGTCCTCTTTGAATAGTATTGAGAATGGATGGAGTGCAAACCTTCTTGAACTAGGCTTATAACCCCATGCATTTGACAACCATCCAGGAATCCAAATTAGTCTTGTGCAATATGATTAGTTAGAAATAATTTGAGGTGAGAGGCTATAATTTTGGTGATGATTTTGTAGATAATGTTGCAGAGGGAGATTGAATGGAAAATATCAAATGAGGTGGGGTTATCAAACTTAGAAATTAGAGTAATGAATGTTATACCTGAATTTTCCTAGTTGGATATGGAGTATTCAATTACTCCAAGCATATCCTCCCTTATAAAATCAAAGAAATCAAGGTAAAACTCAATGGGAAGGCCATTGGGGCCAAGGATTTTACCCTTTGAAAGCTATGCAAGACTTTTCCAGTTCATGCTTTGATGCTTCTTCCATGAGAGACTCATTTCCATCATGATTTATGAAGTTGGGAAAGTGAATTGTGACCTAAAGGATCTTGTCAATTGAAACTCAACTATCTTGACGAAATTTTTTGCCAAAGTAATTTCATCCTTTCCTTCCTATGTCTTCAAAGGATGTGACCTTTGATCCATCCTCCTTTGAGTTCTCCTTGATTTTATTGATAGTTTTTTGTGATTGGCTATTCTATGGAAATATTTTTGAATTGTCATCTCCAAATTCTAGCGAAAGACCTCTACATTTTAATCTCCATTCCTTTTCATTTACAAGAAGGATTTTTCTCTTTTTATCTTCAAGAAGCTTTAAATCCCCTTTCTTGTCTTCTTACAAGGAAATATGATCAGATTTCTCCAAAATTTCATGTATCCTAGATTATACTTTTTGAAAATATTTATTGACATGTTCCCTTTTTTCCCCAACTAACAATGTCGTTTTTTCTTCAGCGTTTTATTCTTTTGAAACTAAAGGGGGCGGGATTATTTTGAGTTTGTATTGAAAGGGCACCAAACATTTTTTATATTTTCCCGAAGAGAATATTTCTCAACCCTGTTGGACACCTAATCCTCTATGGGTTGGGGTGGACTGTGAACAACCACCGGAGTCGAAGAGACCACTTGGAATATTAATCCAAGGGTCACACCAATATATATTATATATATATATATTTATATATATTATATATATATATATATATATATATATTATTTATATGTATATATATATGTATATATTATGTATATGTATATATATATATATCTATGTATGTATGTATGTATGTATGTATGTATATGTATATAGACTCTCTCTCTCTCTCTATATATATAGAGAGAGAGATATACATATACATATACATATCCATATATATATCATTGTGAATAATAGAGGCAATTCAATGTTTATCATTCATATTCTGTCTCTGACATTGTCATGTTTAACATGGTATTAGAGCAGGTGATCTCTGGCCCTGATCAAGTATGAGCCAATTGTTTATGTGAGCTTGTTTTTCTGTGGCCTTTCTATACATGCTAGTCCTGTACCTCTGCCCATTGTCCTGATATAGAAAAAAAAAACTAGTGTTTTTCCCTCATACACAAGGTCACAGGTCTTAGATCTTTGTCTTTGTAACTTCTTTAGATTATGTATTTTTTACTGTTGTGCAATCATTCTCCTTTGTAACATATATCTCGACATTCAAACGTTACTTCTTTTGAAATGTATACCTCGGCTTTGATGATCCTGACATCTACGCACTTGCCTAAATTATGACCATCTGTACCTCACCTATGCCTCTACCAATTCACTCTATTATTCTTAGCCATCAGTTATGACATTTAGACCTAATTGTTCTCTCTCAATGGGCTGAAATGGTTCACAACTCTAAACATCCTCCTCTCTACAGTCATATAACTGTTGGTTCTACAATTCTGAGTGTAATGCACATCCCAACAATCTAAAAATAGAGGCCTATGTATTTTAGGAGCCTGTCAACTTTGTATCCTTTCTAGAAACTGCCTGCCATTAATTTCTCTGTTGAAACTGTCAGTTATAGACATACCATTTTTCTGCTTTGCTTGGGTGCTCGCCTGGCAGACCATTTCATTACTCTACACACCATTATACTAAATGATTCTCTGCCTACAACACTATGGAGGCAACATCCAATCACGAAATAAAATATTGACTATTTGAGTTTTCGGCAGCGATCATAATCCAAAGGTTGTTTGGGTTTCGTGAAAGGGAATGCATGGTGATGTTTTGGTGTAGTGTGGTGGTATAAAAGAGGACAGAGGGGGCGCTTCTTCTGTTGTCGATGAGAGATGGTTGAGATTGTCCAGTATCTTGGTTCGACTTATCTCCTTCCAAGTTCAATATCACAATCGACACTCTGCAATCTATACTATACAAAAATATGATGAGTATATGGTCAGTTTAAATGAGCCAAGAAAAACGTGCATTGGAAAATATATTAATTAACAATGTATAATGTTGCAAAGAATATTGAAGGCCTGCATACAAGCACACTTATTTAGCATTGGTATTTGTCCCTCTACGTTGAGGCGTGCGATGTATATTCATGCTTCCTGCATTGAAACTACATGAGTCTGGAGTCTCTGTGCATTAATTAAGTCATGGTATGTGCATTGATCCACATGCGTTGAATTCCAATGAGTGGGTTGAGCAGTGGGGTTGTTCTATTGTTTTTCTATGTGCGTATTATTTATATCAGCCTCTTGGGTTATATGTGGTGAGATATATTCATATATGAACATGCTATCTTTCTCCATTCTATGAGTTGGGCGTTGCCATGTGTTGAACGTTGGTACATGATTGAATGTTTCTATTCAACCTTGTCCAAAGTAATAGCTGACTATGCCTCTTGAATTTTGCGTGTTTGGTGTGAGTCTCTTTGTATTCCAACACACATAGTCCCTTCATATTCTAGCACGCATGCCTTTGACATCTGTATTGTTACTATCGAATTATAGTCGAAAGTGAGCGGGATACTAGTCAGGAACGAATCCACCCTTGAGAAAATAGCAACACCCACTTGTTGCATGAACATTCCAGCACATATGAAGGTCACATCGTCCATCCCCATAGTTGCTTTAACTAAAGTAGAGCTCCTAGATCTGGCCTGCATCTACGTTGAGAGACTATACTTGACATCTTGCCTTAAGTTTTCCAAAGTTTGCAGAGGCTACCAATACCATTCCAGCTACTCGTTTCATTTTCAAAACTGAGATTTCTAAAAATCCCTCCACCATAAAGAGGCATAGCAGGATAAGGCAGACACTGTGTAAAGGCAGAAGCATCGAAATAGGGTGCCCAATGTGAAGCAACCACTATGTTTGTGCAAAAAATATCAAAATGTTAGTGAACAATACCAACTTCATTCCTAGAATAATGCTTGGTGTAGGGCGTGCCATAGCAGCAAAATCTTGAAAAAGAAACAACAACAATTGGATCTGGAAGTGAACAATTTGCGTTGAATTGGTAAGTTAGAGCATTGAACAATCTTAAATCTCCTGAAACCTATGGTTAAATATCCTTTCTCTGCATTGTGAAGTTGTAGACACTTGCATACACAATGTTGAATTGGTATGTGTATTGAGATTTAATTTGATTAGTTTGTTGCCTATTATACAAGTATCATAAAGATATATTTTATGCTACAGAGAGAGTAAAGTTCTAATTGTAGTGGAGATTGGAAAATATTTGTAATCATTGTGATTGTCAACTAATACTTATTTTCTAAAATGGCTTTGATTGGTGATGTATTAGAGTTATTAAATATTCTCACTCATTCAATTGTTGATGATATGGTGAAAATCAACAAAAACACTCTCTGTGATATTAAAAGATGTCTGCAGAATGCACGAGAAAATATTCATTTTTTTCAGCTTGAATCCAGCTTCAGCAAGATGAATTACAACAACATAAGCATCATAATGCCCATCAGAAACAAGAGATGGAAGATATAGTTCCCGTTTAGAGCAAATTTGCATGCAAAAGAAGAAATTCAGTCTCCACTTCCGAAGCCAATCATTAGACCTTGGGATGAGCTTGTCCATAACAAGCACATAACAAGTCTTGGATATGACAAGGATGGGTCCTTTCATATTCCAGATAACTCAAAGCCCATCCAGTTTCAGAGTATTGGATTTCTTCATGGAGGTTCACCTTCACCTGTTCCATATTTTTCTCTTCCACATTCGCAGCCAAAAGTTGTTAAATGCCAACACTGTGATTGATTTGGCCATATAAAACATCACTATTTTTATCTTTATCCATGTGAGCACTTTCATAAAACCACTCATTCTTCAAACATATGCTTAAAAAACAAGCCTCTTGCAAGAACACAGATTCATCTTGGATGGATCTCTTCTTGGCAGTGGGCTTCAACATGCAAGAATATATTTTAGTGATATGTTAGAACTTGTTCTAGAGTATTGAACAATCTTGTAGTTGAGTTTTCTCCATCATCTTACCTTGTATCTGACAGAGGGGGAAGTGATGGTCATCTACAAGCTTCAAAGCCACATCAAGCGAGCTTGAGCCACAACCTACCATACCAGATTAAGAGTTGTATCCAGAGACGAAGATGCCCCTAAGCATGCCTTCGGTTGATGATCAACCTTAAACCATCTATGCAAGGTTGAGACATCTCTTCAAATAATTGGGGACACTTCCTCTAGCAGAAGTCTTCAACTTCTTGCCAATTTTGGAAGAGTTCTAGGAAGTGCATTAAGCATTCCAGAGTTGGTAGTCATCCTTAAACCATCATAGGTTGAGACCTCCCTTTTCAGGTTGAGATTCTCCCTTTTTATGCGAGGTGAGACCTACCTTTCAAGGTTGAAGGTTTCCATCTTCAAAACATGAGGAGCACTTCCTATAGCATAAGACCTCAACTTCATGCCAGATTTGGAATAGTTTCGAGAACTGCACTAAGCGTTCTAGTGTTGGTGTTCATCCTTAAACCACCCCCCTTATACCAACATTTAAGAGAGCACATTCAACCTAGTGTTGCCATGCATTTTTGCACATTTTGTATTACAACTCTCTTCTTGGACTCATACATACCCCTTCAGACTAGGGGGGGAATGTTGGACACCTAATCCTCTATGGCTTGGTGTGGAATGTGAATAGCCACCGGAGTCCAAGAGACCACTTGGAATATTAATCCAAAGGTCACACCAATGTACTATATATATGTATCGTTGTGAATAATAGCAATTAGGTTTTCAAAATTAGGCTCAAAAATCATAGTATTAGAATCTTGATAAACTTAGCTTCAGATCGAAAAGCTTGTCATTCTGAATCCAATGGTGCAAATGACACTCAAATCCAAGCTTGTATGCAGAAGTTAGAGCAAGTCAAAGTTCAGGGTTTGACTTGGATACATGGCAGGATTGGATGATGTGACAAGGCCCTTCAGTGAATGAGGAGGCACCAAGTGGCAAGCCACCATTGGCCCCCACATATCGTAAATCGTAAGTCGTAGGCAGATCGTGTTAAAGAATCGGCCCCAGGGCAGGGAAGGGTTGCAATGCGTAAATCACAATCACACATCGACAAAGGGAGTGAAGTACTACAGAATCAACCCGTGACGAGATCAGGGTTGCGATGCAATATCGCAATAGAAAGTTGAAATACTGCAAAGTCCTGCATATCTAGGACCATTGGTTTTCTGCTGATTGCAATATCCGGAATTCAATAAGGTTTTAGGCTTTGGTTAATACTTCCATTGGGTCCGCCACTTCGCTATGGCAATATCGCCCGCTGCGTACAAAAAAATTAAGCCCGTCGGTCCTCGCAATCGCCAATTGCAATTTGTGATAAGACTCGGCCTAAAGATTATGGCCCGCCACACGATGAAATTTTTGCCCAGTTAACACGTTTTTGGGGCTAATTTGTAGGATCATGCCGAACGTGGAGCGTTTTGTGGAACAAATAGTGGGGAAACTAGGAGAAGTCATAACTCCTTCAGTTTTCCACCAAATTGGATGCAAAAAGAGGCTAGAGAGCCATTTTTGAGTATTCTGGACTGATTGGAGCAGGTTTCAGAAGCATTTGAGCATTGTAAACACATTTTTTTTACACTTTTTAGCATAATAGAGAGGCCCAAGCCATTGGAAGCTGGACCAAGGAGATGTAGCCTAGGAGGGGTGAACTCCTTTATCATGTGCTTGTTGTAATGTGTTTTTGATGATGTTCTGTACATGTTTATGTTGCTGTTCAATTTTCTAATTTATGTTAGGTTTCTCATAAAATTAACATAAAAACTCTTCATTTTACTTGCAAAAATTGATGAATCCTTAAGCACAATGAAAGCATTTTGTTTATAATCTGAGGAAGATCTTAGCACTACAACTAATATTCTAAATAATATCGATTTTGTATCAAAGCACTAGGTTTTCTTTGTGAAAGAAGGATTTAATTGTTTGCAAGTTTATGTCATGCTTACAAGGTTAAAACTCAAAAGAGGTGAATGAAAGCTGGTTGGAAGCCCTGAAGTTGGGCCAAGGGGAAGAAAATAAAGGTTACCACAATCTCCAACACCAGTTCAGCCTCAATTTGTAGTTGAGACTCCAGAGATCATGTCTCATGAAAGAGAACCTACAAACATGCAGAAGATGAGAAGTCCTTCAGAAAGGATTTCTTTGATATGACAGAGATGGTGAAGGTCCTCTATGAAGAGAGGAATAACAGGTTGCAAAGAGAAAGTTCCAAACCTCCCAAAGGAGAAGGCTCTTCAGGAGGAGGTAATGGAAAAGGAGGTAATGGTAATGGAGACATGATCTGAAATGGAGCAAACTAGTAATGTTGTGCTAATTCCCCATTCAAAATATAAAAATGTGCTTGAGTTTTGTACTCCAAAATAGCAAGTAAAAGCATGAATTTTATGTGCGTTTACTTAAGTTAGTTTCCTGAAGAAAACTTAAAACATGAAACCAAAACACTGAATGGAAGCATGCATCAAATTATAATACATCAACCATTGTTAAAGGAGTTCACCCCTCCTGGGCTACATCTCCTTGGATCAGCTCTACAGGCATGACCCCTTCTCATTATGCTCAAAATTGTTCAGTAATAAAGAGTACATAAGTGTGCTGACAAAAAGAGTGGTTAGTTTCACCTTCAAGGAAACATTATTCTGCAAAGAAATCTCACTCTAAACACACGAAAACCTACAATTATTCATGAAACAATAAGGAAGCTAAGGGCTCTCAAATCAAGACCCCATACTCCAACTTCCAAGAGCATAAATAGTACTACAATCCATTTCAAGTACTTAAACAAGTCTCTTTCTCCATACACATATAGATCAAAGAAGAAATAAAGCTACAACATTGTTGTAATGGCTCCTGCAGAAAAAGCATGGAGGCTGGAAGACCCTTGCAAGGTCATCTCCATCTTCATACTCCTCCATAAACTAAATCAACACTCTGGTTGACATGAGCACCCATAGGCTTCACTTTAAAAAAATATTATCCAGAAGTGCTCATTTGATCTTGAAACCTATTCCAATGAGTTCAGAATGCCCAAAAATGGCTATCTAGCCTCTTTTTACATCCCATTTGGTCGAAAATTGCCTTAGTTATGACTTCTACCAGTCTTTCCACAATTTTCTCCTCCAAATCTGGCTTATTTCCAGTTAAATTCAATTTTCGCTGTTAAAACTGGAAGTTCCGCCAAAATCGTCGGTCTTGCTAACTTTCTTGCCTATCTCGTGGTTAAGGACTGAGTGGTCACATGCAGAGTGACTTTTCTGGCGGTATAGGCGGCAATTTCACACCCTGTCGAATATCGCAATCTCAATAAGCTCGGGAACATAATCGACGATATTGGCGGACCCGACGACATATAAACTACAACACAAACATATCGCATTCGGGTAGTCTATCGCAATCAGAACTTTATCACTCATTGCAATTGGCGTCAATTAGCGGTAACATAAATATCAGCGGGGTTTTGGTGCGATATACAATTGTGATTATCGCAAATCGCAACCCATCTCTGTGATTGCAATATATCGCATCGTAACCCTAACTCCATTGGGGGTTGATTCTTTGACTCCTCCGATATGCGATATGTGATATTGCAAATCACAATCGGCACTATTGGGGGGTGATTCTTTAACCTGATCAACCCGCGACTTGCAATTTGTGATATGCGAGAGCCAATGGTGGCTTGCCACTTAGCGCCTCCTCATTCGCTAGGACCTTTGCCACATCATCCCAATCCTGCCACGAGTTCAAGTCATACTTGAAATTTGACTTGCTCTAACTTCTTCATACATGCTCGGATTTGAGTGACATTCCCACCATTGGATTCAAAATGACGAGCTCTTCAATTTGAAGCTAAGATTATCAATATTCTGACACTTTTATTTTTTGGCAAATTTTGAGCTCCTAATCACTCTTCCCCACTGAAAAAATTTTGTTCTCCAAAAGTTTACTTTCAATTGTTCAACATTTGAAGGTACAATTTTTTCATTTTTCCAAACTCGATCCAATCAATGTTTGCAGTGCTTTGACTTGTACTTGTCTTGGTTTTTTCTCAAGCTAAACTTAAAATATAACTTAACCAAAGAATTCAAGTTCGATGTTCTTCTCAGTTTGTCCATGTCTCTATGGCCATCCATGAAAACATCCTTTCCAAGAAGAATTCCAAGGTGCTCATCTGCAAAATCCTCATTGAGGATAAGATCCTAAAAGACTTTGGCAAATGAACCAAAACAAGCCTCATAGAGTGAATACTTGTATAACTTGTGTGCTAAAAACATTCAGAACATACTAAATGTATTGTAACTACTCATACAATAGTTTTAAAATTGATGGTTTGAGAAAGCATTTTACAAAATGGAATAAACTTGACTCCCAAATTTTCCATTCAAATTGACTATCAACAAGCCAAACTAGCATTGTAATGCTTAAAGAAAACATTGTTGCATATAAGTGATTTATCTATGAACATCACTTTTACAAATTACCCAACTATGGGGATATGCAACTAGTGCAAAACATAATTTTACAAACTTCAGATGGACAAATAGTCCGCCAATTTCTTACCCAACCAGGTAAATGAACCCCCTATTTGAACTTTCTCTTCTTCTAAATCTGCTTCAGGGATGGTCCCATCTTGCACCACTTTTACTTTTGTCGCTTCCTCTTCTGGTGCTTGCATGATTTTCTTTCCCTTACCAGGATGAAGTTGTGGAAGCAATTTCCAACACTTCTCGACCCAATGACCACTGATGTTGCAGTGAGTACACAAGTTCTTTTGAGATCCTCTCAGATCACTTGCTTTTAACCTTGGATGAGATTTTCTCTTTTCGGTCTCAATTCCATTAGACAAAAACATCTTCTTGATGATTAATTTCCTTTTATCGCACTTGTCTACACAATGGCTAGATGAAAGGAAAAATGTGCATGGAAACATATTCTTCAACATGTTATTCAAATCTGCATGTTGTTTTCCATTATGAACAACATTCAAATTAACAGAACGGATATACATCTGTTTGCTGTCCTTTGTCTTACACTACTTGCGTGGCAAGAAGAATTTAGCTTCCCTTATTCTTCAATCTTTTCATCTCTCTTTGCATAAGATTTGCACTTTGAGTCCTCCTTACGCTCAAGGAACCAATTATGGATGCAACTCCCAACCTTTTACCTACTTATGTCTTCTCTTATGGCAAAAGGAACACAATACCCATGAGCTGTCGCTAGAAGACCATTCTTCTTTGCTACATAGCCCAAGCCTTCGTATTTAGGCCTCTTCGTGGCCTCAATTGGATTTTTAATGCCTTGCTAGTTTACTCCAAGGCGTCCTCCCTTGTAACCCATCTTGGTCAAGAGCTTTGATCCAATGCCTTTACTGTGTTTTTCAAAGGCTGCAAATGAATTTACGTCAACACTTTCACATAAGGAAGAAGCATGTAAATTCTTACCATTTGGCAGATCTTTTGATTGACATACAAATATGTTTTTGAACTCCCTTTTGGTTCTAGATGTGTCCTCTTGTACTCTTTGGCTCTCTTCTTTCAGCTCCTCGAATTTAGGTGCCGATAGAACCTCATCTTCCACATCACATGGACAAAAGGTACAAAATTTTCCATCTATCTTCTCTGAAGGAATTTCTACACTAGCATCTCGCATAAGAGTTATAGAAAAACATGAAGATTGTGGAGAAGATGGTGGTTTATCACCATTCTTGTTACCTTCTTCCCTTGGAGAACATTCTCCTCTTGGAGGTCTAGAGCTTTCACCTTGAAATTTGGTATTCCTCTCTTGATAGAGGACTTTCACCATTTCTACCATGTCTAAGAAAGCCTTTCTAAAATACTTCACATCCTCTAACATTCTTGCAAGCTCTCCTCCTTGGGACATGCTTTGCTTGAAGCTTCTACTACAATTTGAGGTAGAACTTGGTGGTAGAGATTGTAACAATATTTCTCTCCTTTCTAAAACCTTCTCCTCACTTGAGCTTCAAAACACATTCACTTGCAAACAATAGTAAATTTCTCCTTTCACAAAGAAAACCTATGCTAGGATACCAACTTGATATGAAGTGGAGCAGATTAGTAATGTTGTGCTAATTCCCTATTCAGAATATAAAAATGTGCTTGAGGTTTGTCTCCAACATAGCAAGTAAAAACATGAATTTTATGTGTGTTTACTTAAGTCATTTTCATGAAGAAAACTTAAAACATGAAACCAAAACACTAAACGGAAGCATGCATCAAACAGTAATACACCAACCATTGTTAAAGGATTTCACCCCTCCTGGGCTACATCTCCTTGGATCAGCTCTACAGGCATGAATCCTTCTCATTATGCTCAAAATTATTCAATAATAAAGAGTACATAAGTGTGATGACAAAAAGAGTGGTTAGTTTCCCCTTCAAGTAAACATTCTTCCACAAAGAACTCTCACTCTAAACACATGACAACCTATAGTTAGTCATGAAACAATCAGCAAGCTAAGGGCTCTCAAATCAAGATCCCATACTCCAACTTCCAAGAGCATAAATAGTACTACAATCGACTTCAAGTACTTAAACAAGTCTCTGTCTCCATACACAAGTAGAGCAAAGAAGAAATAAAGCTACAAAATTGTTGTAATGGCTGCTACAGAAAACACATGGAGGCTGGAAGACCCCTACAAGGGCATCTCCATCTTCATACTCCTCCATAAATTGAATCAACACTACGGTTGACCAGAGAACCCATAGACTTCACTTTACAAAAAACCTATCCAGAAGTGCTCCTTTGATCCCAAAACCTATTCCAATGCATTTAGAATGCCCCAAAATGGCTATCTAGCCTCTTTTTGCATCCCATTTGGTCGAAAATTTCCTTAGTTATGACTTTTGTCAGTCTTTCGACAATTTTCTCCTCCAAATCTGGGTTATTTCCAGTTAAATTCATTATCCGCAGTTAAAACTAGCAGTTTCACTGAAATCGATGGTCCCACCAACTTTCCAACCTATCTCGCAGTTAAGGGCCGAGTGGTCACATGCAAAGTGGCTTTTCCAGCGGTAAAGGCGACATTTTCGCACCTTGTTAGATATCGCAATCACAATTAGCTCAGGAAAATAATCGGTAGTATCTGTGGACCCGACGACATATAAACTGCAACACATAAACATATCACATCCAGGTAGTGTATCGTAATCGGAACTTTATCGCTCATCGCAATCAATGTTAATAAGCTGTAACATAAATGTCAGTGGGATTTTGCTGTGATATGCGATTGCGATTATTGAAAATCACAACCATCTCTACGAATGTGATATATCGCATGGCAACCTTGACTGCATCGGGGATCGATTCTTTAACTCCTCTGATATGTGATATGCGATATCGTAAACCACAATCGACACTGTTGGGGGGGCCGATTCTTTAATCCGACCCACCTGCAACCTGCGATTTGTGATATGAGAGGGCCAATGGCGACTTGCCACTTGGCGCCTCCTCATTCACTGAGACCTTTGCCACATCATCCCAATCTTGGCATGTGTCCAAGTCAAATCTGAACTTTGACTTGCTCTAGCTTCTGCATACGGGCTCAGATTTGAGTGTTGTTCGCACCGCTGGATTCAAAATGAAAAGATCTTCGATCTAAAGCTAAGCTTATCAAGATTCTAACACTTTGACTTTTTGGAAAACTTTGAGCTCCTAATTAAGAAAAACCTCCACCTCTCCACCGTCTTCTTCATCTTCTTCTTCACAAGCATCTTCACCCTCTTCCACTAATACAACCCTTACTCATACTCATCATCATTCTTCAAAAGGAACTGGTAAATCACCTTTTTTAAAACTTTATGTTAAATTCAAGTTGCCCATTTATAATGGTGAAGTGAATGCAAAGAAGCTTGATAATTGGATTCGTCAGTTGGAGATTTATTGCAAGATTCAAAACCTTCAAGAGGATGACATAAAGATTCAGTGAGCTTCCTTGAGAATGGAGGGTGCAACACTAGTATGGTGGGAATCAAAGACCCAAGAGGAGATAAAAAAACACGGTAAGATATCAATTTCTCGAAATGATTTCATTGCTGCAATTAAAAGACAATTATACCCCCTAGATTATATGCAGAAATCCATCATTAATTGGCAAAACTTTAGATAGCTTCAAGGTCAAAATGTGCAAGATTACACCCAAGAATTCAGAAAAAGGTCTCTGATGTTAGGTGTAGATTTACAATCATAGGACACTTTGCTGAAGTACATAGGGGGTTTACACAATTACCTTAGGCATAGTATATTAATATTTTAATTTCAATAATCTAGATAATGTGTGTGTGCAAGCTACTCATCTTGAGGCAAGAGGGAAAAACACCTCAGAAGAAGGTAGCAAAAAGTTGTTTAAGGGTAAAGAGAAAGAAAAGGGTTTCAAGGGAAAGAAAAATGCATCCATTAAAAAGGAAGGAGAGAAAAAAATTTATAAACATTGTTCTAGATCACGATGAAGCTCACTGTTGGAAGCTTCATCCCAAAATGAAGCCAAAGAAATTCAACAACAAAGGAAAAGAAAAGACAACTGCAATCACTCAAGAAGAGGATTTGGGATCCGAATCGGGTGATGTAACAAAATTCGCAGCCATGGGATTTCAAGGGAAGTAATCCATTTCCAACACTAGTTCTTCAAAATCACATAATGAAACTCCAAATGAAAAGAGGAGAATAGAACTGTTTCATATAAGGGTGATATCAAAACATAACAAGATTGATATGCTATTCGATAATGACTCTCAAGCCAATCTTATCTCTATAAAACATTGTCAAGAGTTTAAATCTGGAATCTGTTCCACATCATAAATCGTATCCACTTGGATGGGTATGTGACAATTCACAACTGCAGGTTACTAGAACGAGATTCACTATTGCTGCAAATTTCATAGATGAAGTGGAGCTTGACATTGTGCCGTTAAATATTTGTGGCATGGTTTTGAGCAACCCGTACCTTTATGACAAAAAGGTTATCTTCCATCGACATGAAAATAAATATCATTTATTCAAAACAGGAGTAGAATATATTGTGAGAGATCACAACAAGAAAACAAATCTTTCGATTGTTAATGCAGGGTAGATGAAAATACTGGTGAATTCGAGCAAGAATTTCGTGCTTCTTATGATCAAACCCAAAAATCATGTTGATAATGAAGCTTTTAAAGGTTGTGATTTGAATTTGAAATCTGAATTGGTTGACTTAGTTCACTAATATGATGAAATGTTTCAGGAACCAAAGGGATTACCTCCCGAGAGAGGAATCCAACACGAGATATAGTTGCAACAAGAGTGTCTCCTTCCTAACATTGGCATGTATAGGATGTCAGTGATGGAAAGCGCAAAAATTAAGATGCAAATCCAGGGATTGTTGAATAAAATGATCATTCAACCTACTCCTTTACCATGTGGTTCACCTCTTATTTTGGTGCTCGAGAAGAATGGTAAGAATTTTCTTGAATGGGTTTCAAGAAGTGGTTTTCATCAAAGTAGAGTTTTTGAAGGAGATATAGGGAAGACGACATTCAAAACCAGACAAGGTTTGTTTGAATGGCTTGTTATGCTTTTCGGTCTTTTCCATGCTCCCACTACTTTTACACATATGAAGGAAGATGTCTTGAAGCCATTTCTAGACACGATAGTATATTTGGATGACATTTTCCTTTTCAAAAAATTTCATTATGAACATGTCATGTGTGAGAAAAAAATTCTTGATGTCGTATGTCAAGAACATTTCTTTCTGAAGATGTCAAAGTATATGTTGGATAAAACGTATTTGATGTACTTTAGCTGTGAAATTGGTTCTTCCAAAGATGTTCAGGTTCCTAAAGGCTTTTTGGCAGTCTACGTGGGACGTGGAGAAGGTGTGCTGAAGCTAGACCTCTCCAAGATTGATTATGCAACAACCTGTGGTGGTATTGACTCCATTCCCGTAGACACGGGTGAAAGAATCTCACATCCTTGTGAAGACACAAATGCCTTTGCTCTGCTCACAATTTACACAGGCAGGCTTAAGATATTTATTTGGATAAGAGGTTTTTTGGGAGTAGCCTGATGTTAGAGGACAAATTTTCTTAATTTTTCTTCTATTGTAGTTCATTTGCATTCATTTGCAGTTGTGAAAAAGGTCTTCCAGTGGGGAGGCAAACAACAAGAGGCATTTGATGCTTTAAAACAAAATATTAGTACAACTCTAGTACTTGCTTTTTCAAACTTGAGGCAGTCATTAAAGTTTCAGGTTGTTGTATGTGACTATACCATGGGTGCAGTCTTTTTGCAATGTGGTAGGCCCATTTCTTTTCATTTAGAAATTTTTAATGATAATGTGTTTAAGTTGCAGTGACAAAGGCACTTCCATTGGATGGGTTTTCTTCTACTATTCCACTTGGGAAAAAGGTATAATAAAGGTATAAGCGACAAGTTTTTTGATGTACTTCCTAGGCCTATAATTTGTATAACTAGTTTCCTCAAGCATCATTTTGTTTTACATGAAAGTTATGTTCATAAAAATACATACTTTCAAGATGTATATTCAAGTTTGAGTCAAAGGAATCAAGTGGAGGAATTTGTTTACCATTTGCATCATAATGTATTGTATCATCTTGGTAAGAAGGATGTTGTTACTGATAGTAACATGGACAAACCAAAAGATTTTATTGGACGACTCCAAATGATACATCAAATAGTGCAATAACAACTTGAAAAGGTTAAAGGCAAGTATACAACAAGGCAGGACAAGAATCGTGGAGATCACAAGTTCCAATTCAATGATCAATGGATCGAGATTGGAAAGGTGAGGGAACTGTACCCTCACCTACTAACCAATTGAAAGTGATATTTTTGGGTCCAAAAGACTTCCAGTGGGGAGAAGTGATCAGGTGCTCAAAATTAAGCTCAAAAATAAAAGTGTCAGAATCTTGATAAACTTATCTTCATAAAGAATATCTCGTCACTCTGAATCCAACAGTTTGAATGACACTCAAATATGAGCTCGTATGTAGAAGTTAGAGAAAGTCAAAGTTTAGGGTTAACTTGGACACATGCCAAGATTGGATGATGTGACAAGGCCCTTCAACGAATGAAGAGGCACCAAGTGATAGGATGCCATTGGCCCTCGCATATCGCATATCAAAAATCGGAAGTCGCAGGTGGATCATGTTAAAGAATCGGCCCCAGAGCAGGGAAGGGTGGTGATGCGATAAATCATAATCGCACATCAACGAAGGGAGTGAAGTACTACAGAATCAACCCCCATCGATATTAGGGTTGCGATGCGATATCGCAATCGTAAATCACAATACTTCAAAGTCCTGCATATCCAAGACCCATTGGTTTTCCACTGATTGCGATATCCGAGATGCAATAAGGTTATAGGCTCCAGTTAATACTTTCGTCAGGCCCGCCTCATTGTTATTGAAATATCGCTCGCCATCTACACAAAACTTAATCCCGTCAGTCCTCGCCGATTGCGATTTATGATAAGACTCGAACGACAGTTATGGCCCACCACGCGGTGACATTTTCGTCCAGTTAGTGTGTTTTTGGGGCTAATTTGTAGGATCATGCTGGATGTGGAGCATTTTGTGGAACGAATAGTGGGGAAACTAGGGGAAGTCATAACTACTTTAGTTTTCCACCAAATTGGATGCAAAAAGAGCCTAGAGAGCCATTTTTGAGTATTATGGATTGATTGGAGCAGGTTTCAGAAGCATTTGAGCATTGTAAACACAAATTTTTACACTTTTGAGCATAATAGAGAGGCCCAAGCAATTCGAAGTTGGACCAAGGAGATGTAGCCCAGGAGGGGTGAACTCATTTATCATGTCCTTCTTGTAATGCGTTTTTGATGATGTTATGTACATGTTTATGTTGTTGTTCAATTTTATGATTTATGTTAAATTGCTCATAAAATTAACATAAAAACTCTTCATTTTACTTGCAAAAATTAATGAATCCTTATGCACAATGAAAGCATATTGTTTATAATCTGAGTAAGATCTTAGCATTGCAAACTAATATTCTAAATTAGATCAAATAGAGGCAATTGAATGTTTATCATTCATATTCTGTCTCTGACATTGTCATGTTTAACAAAGCGAATAAGGATTTAATTTGAAGGGCCTAATAAGTTTATTGGAGGGTATTTCAATATCTAAGAAAATAGAACAATGATAAAAGTCACCACCCTAAGATACACATTGAAAAAGATGCATATTACAATTCAAAAGATCTTCAGATAAGAGAAAATGGTCCAATAGCTTCACAATTCTAGCTTCCCTTGCTTGGTGATTGCTCTAGGTTAGCGTCAATTTTGGGGGAAGAATGTCAATAAGGCTTGTAAAATCTAATTTGTCTATGAGAAAATCCACTAGAGGATCTAATTGGGAAGAAGGGCCCCATATTTCCAAGACCCCTAAGGTGAAATTCAAATCTCTTCTTAGGATGATATTGTTTGAGGAGAAACGGGGGGGATTAATTATGTTGTGTCAGAAATGTTTTCTATTGGAGTAAGGACCATACAAATTGATACATGCGAAAAGGGAATTAGTATTCTTGGAGCTCAATTTAGTGGCCAAACCTAGGAGAATAGACCAAGCTAAAAATAACTGGTGATGTTCATCCTTTCAACCATAGATAAAGCCCCCAAATTTCCTAATCGCATCAGTAGAGACAATTTTCTAGGTTAGAAGATGAGATTTGAGTAATTGGGTAGCTTTACATCCATTCATCATTATTTCTTGCAGGAAAATAATGTGTGGGGTGTAAACATCAATCAGTATTTTAATGGAAAATTTATTAGAGGGAGTGGCCAATCCCCTAAAATTTAAAGAGATAACTCTTATTTTGAAACCTTTGGAGGGGCATTTGATCTAAGATCCCTAGTTATGGATTTCGGCTTCCCATTTTGGATCTCAGAATTTTCTTGTTTTTGTGCAAGTGAAAAAAATGATTTTTTCTCTCTACTATTGGCCTTCGAGATGTCTTCATCATAAGGGCCCAAACCACCCTTTGCATATGGAATGAGGGAAACATGTATATCTAAATTCGATGTGGAGGGGGGGGGGAGATGTTAGATCGAGATATGAAGTTGTAAAGAGAGGAAGGGGGGAATGTGGGAGGGGTAGGGAAATATAAGTTAGGGAGAAAGGTTATAAAGGAAAGGGGATGGGAACAAAAGTCAGAAGGGCCAAGAGAATGGAGAGGAAACAAGGTGGAGGAAGAAGGCGGAGGGAGCCTGTTAGTGTCGGTCTTGAGCCCTCCATCGGTGATCAAAAGCTCTTTGCATATGCATATGTAGGTGTCCCATCAGCATCAGTTTTGCATCCCGTTAGGCATGCCATAACACTGATGGAGGAGCTGGTCTTGTTCCCTTCTTGGCTTTGCTGGAATCAGGTCATATCATTTGAAAAAACTTGTGTCACATTTGTTTCATTTTTGTCTTGAAATCCCGAGTCTAGGTCTAGGGTTTCGGTCAAAATCACTGCAAGGTCATGAGTCAAAAGTCTAAATAGTCCCCAGCAAGCTAGAAGGAGGTATGTAATATGTTACAGTGATATTTTTCATTAGCTACAGCTCATTTATACCTTGGATTTAAAAACTCTGTTTTTAAACCCAAGGTCATGTGAAAATGGTAAAAATAAGGAAAATTTTCAAAAAAATCTTCAGAATGCCAGTAATAACCCTGGTTTCCTCGCCAAAATCCATCAGATATTCAACCTGCAAAAAGAACCAAGTGAAACACTCAAAAGATCAATTCCAGGCAAATTTTGACTTAAAAAAACAGTGTTAAATTAAATGTCAAAACATACAACATTAGAAAGTGGGTTTGATGATTTAATTTTTCTAATGTGGACCTATAAAGACTAAATGTCCCTCTTCATGGCCTCATTATGCATTTGCAAACTTGAAAGACACAAGAGAGAGCAAAGGAAGGCGATTTTGCAGCATTTCGGGCATTTTCAGAGGTGCGACCACTCGAAGTTAGGGTGCGACCACTCAGCGCCCCTCCCACAGTGCAATTTTTGAACTAGTACGACCACTCAGAGAGGTGCGACCACTCGAGCTGGGGGTGCGACCACTCAGACTGTATTCGCCAGAAACTTGCCAAATCACTCAAATCTCCCTCCCAAACTGCTAAATCGACCAGGTAGGCTCTAAATTCATCCATGATGGCAAGTGATGATTGAATGATGATGTGTCTAATGGTTTTCTTCTTCAAAAATTTGCAAGAGAAATGGTGAATTTAGCTGTTGTTAAGGTAAGCAAATGTGCTAGGGTTTGTTTGTTTTTCAAGGTTTTTAGTCCTACTTATCCCCCCCTTGTTTCCTTTAAATTAAATTCACAGATGTTAATACATATTTTTCTCTTATTTCATTTGCAACAAATGCATTTCCCATCCCAAATTCCTAAAAACCTATCCCTCCCCAAATCTCTTTACTAAAACCCTAGTGCCATTCATATTCCCACCAAACCCTAAATATCCTTCCCACAGCAAAGAAA
>APFE030933519.1:38959-60054 GCA_000404065.3 Pinus taeda
TTATCTAGTGACTGATTTAGAATTAGTTGCAACAGCTCATAGGAAGCTGAGCTCGACCCCTAGAGGTGGGGAAAGGAGTTAGACCTTCTATATTATGCCTTCTCTTTCTCATTTTCATGGTTGGACTCTAGAGGGAGAAGCTCTATTGTATTCTTGACTGATATTTCTGCAATTTGAGGAAAAGGAAGGCCAGGGTTTTGCAGACTTCATTGTGGATTCTTGTGGATTATTATGTTGATGGTGTGTTTCTTACTTGTTATTGTAAGTGTGTTTATGTGTTCCATTTCTTAATCTCTTGCTGCTATTTAAACAAAAGAAGTGATAAAGTTTGAATTCATGCATGCCATGCTCAGGTTTCAATTTTGTTTAAAATTTATGTTTTCCACTGTCTAGAGAGGATTCGAATTCATTGTTCGCCCTCTTTAGCCTCTCTTCTTTCCTCCTAGATCATCTCTTTCAGCTAAAGGCATCAGCATAAACTCCTACCTTGCCCCAAAGACCCACCTGCAAAAATTGAGCTCAATCCCCGCACCCTGAATTGCACTCCCTCCAATTGCCACAAAAAAACCCAAAAACTTTAAATCAATCCCCCTTATCAGTTTACTAGCCTAAAATCCTTGTTCCTAATTGGTCAACTCATCCTATTGACAAATTCACCAAGTTTGACCCGAGAGAGCCTTCTCATACCTCGTAGGGCTAGCTACGAGGTGAAATGGTTTGATGTAGCTTTGAGGTTTGTCTATCTCAGCCTAGGTGAAATCTCAAACGCTAATAGAGCCCATAGGCGAAAAACCCTCTAAAAAGTGTGGAGGTGGGGGCGGGGAAGAGGAGGACACCATAGGCACTCCAAATGAGAGAGATAGAGAATTATCATAAAAATGACTCAAAAAGGGCATACTTGTGAAGGGAAGACCCTCCACAATAGTGGAGGAAGGAGTCAACTCCATTGGTGGACTAGGAGGAGAATTTTCCTCTGTGTTCATAACAACCCCGAGCAGCATTAGAGGGTCCACAAAAGGAGGAGTATTCATCTTCTCAGCTACAACATATGTCTTTCAAACCCATTGTTGTCTCACTTTTTAAAGAGGATAATATTTCCCCAGAGGTACATAAGCATGCCATATTCCACCTTTGAATGGGATCCACTTGTAGATTAGAGTTTGATGACGTGAGATCTAGTTTGATTTTATAGAGATTGCATATGGGATTCAAAAGGTGAGATTCAAACCCACTAGGATTCAGGCCATCCCCATATATCCTATTTTTTGAAAAGAAAGATCTTCCTCATAGAAGAAACCCATAATATTTCCAATCTCTCTGAAGGCCTCTTCTGAAAAGAAGATGAGATTCACATCATACAACTGAACCTGAATAGGAACCACTAATTTTTTTAGATCTAGCATAATAAAGTCTGAATGCCCCATTGCCAACACTGCCAGAGAATTTTCTAGGAATCATCCACCCCATCCATCACTTTTCCATACTCATACAACATGGGGAGTACCCCAAAATAAGAGTGAATTTTTCCTCTGTCTAGAGTGACCATGAACATTCTCTTGCTAGCAAACCTTCCCACAATAATTGTTTCTTACATTTTTGACATGTTGTTCAGCTTAATGTCCTTGTCGAGAATAAGATTAGGCTCATCTACATTTCTTTTAATGCAGTTCCTGTTAAACCTAGTGGGTTCTTTGTTAGTGAGGGATAAAATGACTACTATGATGGTGTACTACCTCCACTGTGCATGTATAGGGTTAGAAGGCTCCTTAGGAAACCATACCAGGTGGAGGTATTAGAGAATCTAGGGTAGTAAACTGGCAAGAAATGGGGGACAACAACTGACTCACTAAAGGCAATCTTCACATCCAAAGAAGAACCAGGTGAGGGGAACAATCACTAGAGATTGTGAGGGGGCAACAATTTTGGAGGAAACTAGCAGAAGAGGGAATGGGAGTCAGCTTGTCCTTGAAAATGGTGCCAAGAAAGGGATCCCTAACATTCACATTCTATGGTTGTAGTGTAGTACAAGAACTAGATAATGGCTTAATTGTCGAAATGTGCTCCCTTCGATGTGATGGTCATGGGCCATTTCGGTCAATCTCTGCTTGATTAGGGGAAGAGGCATTGAGCATCGAGGACCAAATTTTAATCCCCTCTAAGGGGTTCTCCATAAAATCAACCAATTCATCTTCTATTGTCACCAATCATGAAACAATAAATTGCTATAGGGGATATGAAGATTCAGGGCTTATTAGCAAACAAAAACTACAACAAGTGAAAACCCCAACACGAACCATGAACCTTAGTTCGCTTCTATCTTATCTGTTGCAATTTTGATGACATAACTGTGTAACACAACCTCTCCATCACATAGATTCAATTTGATTAATAATACATATAATAATATTTTTAATATTATTATAATATATAAATTAAAATAAAAATATAATAATATTCAACAAATAATTAAATTGTCAAGAAATACAAACCTCTTAATATTATAAAAAAATGTCAGTATCATGCTTGTTTTCTAACCATACTACAACATTTTAGCCTAATATTTCATAGTTTTGGTGTAAAAAGAATAGTTAACTACTTTGGGCTACTTCAAATTAAGTTGATTAATTTAAATTAAATTTTTAATTTGCTAAAACATACACATTAAGGATGAGGTTGGGGACATTTTGAAGTAGCATAAAAGACCAATGAAATGCATCTTCACTAATTTAAACTTTTATTTATAATAGTGGAATTCATGAAATTTAGCTAAGTTTTAAGTTTTGACATGATTGTATTGATATGAGGCACCAAGAAGATTTATTTCAATCAATTCAGTGAAGCTCTATTTAAAAATATGCACTTCATGTGTTAGTTTTTGCTTTTTTTAAGGATTCTGGATCAACTTAAAAAACAGATATTTTTTTTTTTAAAAGCAAAAAAAATAGTTGGTAAGTGTTTTTAGTGCTTGGCCTTATAATGTGTCAAAAGGAATATCTACACGGTTAAAGACTTGACTTTCAACCAAATGACTGATTAACTCTCATGGTTATCAATAGGTTTAGATTAGTTAATATAGATAATATTATCTTGGAATGTGTATGAAGCTTATTTTTATAATATTTTTCTAGTGAACTTTCATGTAGCTCAGATTTGATGGTGTCATTGAAAATGAGAACGTGTTACCATGCTAAATAGATCAAAGAAAATAATTACATGAATTTGCTTACTTATATGGTGGATCCTTGTGGGTTCCATTGCAATATTTATATGGTTATGGCAATGGAATGAGATTGAAGTTTATTTATTGCTACCAACACGGAATACAAGGAAGGAGTGACAGCGACCTTTGTGGTTAGAAAGTGTGGTCATAGCATGGTCATGTCAAATCATGCTTAAAGTGTGGTGATAGCATGGTTATGTCACATCTTTAAAATTGTGGTCTGGCAAAATATGAGGGATTTAAACACCTAAAAATTGAGTGGGAATAATGATAACTAAAGTCTTCTAGAAAAATGAGGACTCTCAACCACATGAGGAGTTATTATTATTATTTTTATAAGAAGGGCTTATTAATTACAATTATTTAATTATATTTTATTGAAAACATATATTTAAATAGTGCGTAAGGAGGGATAGTAACGTTATTTTTTTTAATGTAACATTAAATGATAAAAATATTATTATTGATTATAATTTATATAATGAAAATTTTGGTAAAATAAAATTTTAATATAATGTTAAATTATGTGATACTTAAAGAATTAATAAGTAATCAAGTAAATTTTTAATGAATATTATTAAATAAGATAAATTAGTAGTTATTTTATGTATATCTCACTACAAATAAGTAGTAATGTATCTCTAAAATAAGTGATAAGTGATTTAACTATGGTTATAACACATGTATACTTTGTCCCTGTGTCTTATATGTGAAAGGTGCTCCTTAAAAGGGAGTCTTAGAAGTCAAGTAGAGACCCTCATCTTTAATAAGTGTCTAAAAAACTAGAATATATAAAGAAAATTCACCTATTTTGCCTCTATATATGTTACATTCAATTGTTTGTTCACCACAATATATAAAGAAAATTTATCCATTTTGTCTGTACATATGTTAGGCTCAATTGTTTGTTCATCTTCTATTTGGAAAATGAGGAACTAAGATTCTCATATAATATTTTCACTTTCATAATTAATCTCTCTCAAAATCGGCCCAATGATATAAAGGTTGACATTATGAAAATCATGCATTAGGATTATATATTTGAATCCATATATTTTTAAAATTAACTGAAACTAAAATTTGTATTTATCAAAAGGAGGTGCATGTAAACTAGTAGCAATATACAATCTTTAGAGTTGGTAGTTTACCATCAAACTAGACATTGATTGGAACGTTACAAAATTTCCAATTTGAGTTTAGAAACCCAGCCTTGGACTTTCTAATACTAAAGGTTACTACTTCATCGATGCAAGAATAAATTCTTAGAAATTGATTACATAGTATATTGATCCTCTTATGTTAGCATTTTTGTGCCTTCCAAGCACATATGTTGCTTAATTACAAGGAAATGTTTTATTAGCGTTGAACTGTGGACATGCTTATCCTTGATATCAACTCGACGCTCTTTAATTCTAACTTGGCATTGACACCCAATTTCTCCAAAGTAACATCTGCCACATGAGCACTCAACCTTATAAACCCCTTTGCACTAATGATGGTCGAGGGCATCTTTGATGGATCTCATTTTCTGCTTAGTGGTTTCCACTAATAGATCGAAAGAGGTTGTGATCTCATTCCTTCTCACGTCCTTCATAATTGTTTTAGTGACAACTTGAATGTAAGATAGATGAGCTAACTAGAAAGAGTTATGATTGCTAAGGGATTCAGGATCGCCTTTGCTCTTTTCATAGATCTTCTTATTACATTTATGATATCCTTATTGTTGTGTCTTATCATATGCTTTTGAAGCCTTTGAATAAGTGATGTTTCTCTTATTCAAAATGCTTCGTATTAGACATTTTGATAGCCCTCATAGAAAGGGTTTACAGAACTCATGGCCAAGATGTAAAGTTCTCATGACCAAGGTGGTGTGAAGAACTCATGGTGAGGATGTGAATTATAAGGCATTGAATACCTGATATTGCTTTCATTAATACACCGAGTCGTGGTCCACTTTTTAGTATCTTGGTAAACGAGTAATTTATAATCATATTAGATCTTTACTTTTCATTTTTTAAATTATTATTTCTGCAACAAGAAATAGATATTGTATTAGGTTTTTGGTCAAACTTATATTAAATTAGATTTGGCCAATTTTTTTACAAAAATTCTATTGTTTAATATTATAACTTGAAATTTATTATTTTTTAAAAATAATTAAATTTATTTAATTTTAACATGGTTGATTATTTGACATTTTATTGTTCATTGCATGAATTTATTAACCATTAATATAAAAGTCCCATCATGGACAACCATTATAAAAAATTTAATATATAATGTGTCGTAGACAATTATGAAAAATTTAATATATAAGATGTTGTAGATTATACGTACCACCTCAACACAATCTTCTTTATATTGTATTAAGGTATATGGCTAGAAACCGTTTTTTAATACATGTACCATGTAAAGGGGTTTTCCTTCACATATTTTTTAAAGTGATATTATGAAGACTTTAAACATTGGATTTTCCTTCTCAGGTTTTTCTTATAATTAAATAATAACGTACTATACAAAATAAACAAAAATATATGTGGTGAGAGGAAAGTTTCCCAGATATTTTTTTAGTATAGAAAAATAAAATAATATAAAATTTAAATGATATTGTGTTATAAGATTTAAATGAAATAAATTACATTATAAAATATATATATATAAATATATATATAATATTATATATATATATATATTTTTTTTTTTTCAAAAGGCGGAAAAACCTATCAAACTCAGGTGTCAACCCAACAGTGAGGACAGTTATCTCTGGCTGCTATCCGCGAATGTCGGTTTGACTCATCACTGTTATCAAGGAAAACCACGCCACCTGAAATAACCCGCTGGTGGTCCGTAAGGGAGCAGGCTTTCACTCCTGCCAGATGCTCTGGGTCTTGGGCCGTTAACCTGTTTCCTTACGTCCGAGGAAGACGAGCTCTTAGCCAAGCAGAAGCAGTTTTACGGCATACTCCAGGCCGATATGGTTGGTATATGTTAAATAGGTAAGTTTAATTTATTTTGTAAGTGATTATATTTTATAATTGTTATTATTATTAATTATTTGAGGTAGAACTTGTTTATGGTTAAGAGATTTGGTTAAGAGTTTGTATTTATAATTTTCAATTGTTGAATTTTTGACTACTAATTTATTATATGCTTGAAATATTCTCTCAAAAATTATTGGTTCATTGAGATACTCTATCATAAACTAAAGATTTATATATTTATATACATTATTGATATTAATAAATGTAAACATGTTTTTTTTTGTGTATGTGAAAATAATATTTACTTTTTCTATAATATTTTTATAATTTTGGCTACTCTAATGACATGATTTTTAAGTCAAGTGATTAATAAATATTAATGACAAAACAATCAATATTTTCCAATTCATCTATTAACCTATACCCTAACTTAAGGGATGCATTTTTTTATTCTTTTTAAACATTATCAATTGCGGCATGATATATTATCAAGCTTTGCAAGACAAACAATCTAAATTCAAAACACTATAGAACACAATTGTAGTTTCTAACTCTGAGCAAGACTTTGATACCCTGTGTTACTCACCATATAAAGAAATATCGTAAAGCTACTAATCATTAATTTAATTATATTTAAACTAAACCAGAAAGACTAGCTACTATTTAACACTTGTTGATGGATTAACATAAATGGCATGGTCGTTTGGAATTTCACTATGCCCAAATGAGGTGACTATGTTCATTTTGTATGCATAAATTATAATTTGCAAATGCATGGATGTGCATATTATATGGGTATGTGTCAATTATAATGAATTAAAATTTGATATCTTGCTTTGTAGTTATTTTAAAATTTATTATTATTATTAACCAAAGTAATATTTTTTTGAGAATCATAATTTTGAAAAAAATATTTACTATGTTACACTAAATATAACTATTTTTTAAATGCTACAAACATTTTAGTTACAACATGATGCAGGAGCATCCAGCTCACCATAATTGGGCAGAAAGAACTCCAACCAGATTCAACAGCTAGTGATCGATTGAACTGTCAAAGTTTTATGGGAATAATTTTTCTTTTTATTTTATTTTACAAAATCAGCAAAAGTTAGATACCTCTTTTATTTTCCAGTTTAGGATTGCTGTAGTTTCGATTGTTAATTAGAAAGTAGTCCATGTAATTAGGGAAAATAACAATCAACTGTTCCTACAAGTCTTGGAATACCAAATGAGTATAGTTATTGATAGAAGTAGAAGTTATGTAACCATATTCTGTAACAGTTAAACTAACTGTAAGCATCAACTGAAAACAGAGGGCTATAAAGCCAAAACACATGTAACAGAATGAGGTTCAGCTGAGGAGAGAAAAGTTGAGTCAATTCAGAAGGAAAAGAAATAGAAAAGACCAAGCATTCAAAAACAGAGAAGCTATTGTCCATCTAAATTATCTGTATCAATATTTGTTGACATTCATTTACGTTCTCATCGTCTAATGAGCTACTGTATCATCATTATTTATTACATTGTCATGGCTACTGTGTAAACATTATTCACAGTCGAATATAAACCAAATAGATAGAATCTTAATGAATTCAGAGTTACCAAATTAACAGTCACCTACTTATTTTACGCACGCAGTGAAGCAACAGTTTCAAATTCATAACGTTCAGTTAACAACGACCGAGAAATACAACCAACCACGTTAACAAGCTTTCCAACGTTCGAATGCACAGAAGGACAGACGACAACCAAAGCCGAATATGCAGAGGTAACAAAACAACCATACACTCCCTTTATATTAAAATTTCATTTCAATTGTCAAAGAACAAAATCTACAGCATTGTTGGTAGGGCTGAGCCACATTCCAGAGGACAGAGACCATTCCAGACATAAATAGAGCCGAATACGACTGAAGGACGAAAACCCATGCCAAATCGAAAAACCCTGAGTTAGGGTTTGTATCAGACAAACAACCAAAGGCCACATTCTCACACAGAGTCGATGAAATTAAAATTACAGTCGAATAGCATATACAGTGACTAAATAACCAGACCAGGAGACGGGTCGTCCTCAGAAAACAACAATCACAGACAGATAACGAGTTTCAGGCCTACCCAGAAGACGAACAACTAAAATAGCCAAGCGTAGGAGGATACGCCGCCCAGGTCGCCCATAAAGACCTGCAAGGAGCCAAACACAAAGTATTAGTGTATGGTGAAGGAAAAACTAAGGGGAAACAAAACCCTGTAAGAAATCAACCTGTCGAAACGAATTTCTTACCCGAAGAGCGTGGCCAGACGCCATAGCTTGAACAACGAACGAAACTGAGCAACTGTAGAGAAAAGGGACAAGTTGGGTTAGACCCAGAACGAAAAGAAGGGCAAAATTGAAGCATGGAAGGATCATTTTACCTGTGCTAAATCGAGGGCGCGTTCCTGAGAAGCCCTGTGCTTCCAACCAAGACCAGTGCCGTATTGTGAGAAGGCGGACAACCACAAATAAATACCAAGAAACGGAATTTGGAACAGAAACCTCAGAGAACCAGAAAGGCACACAGTAATCACACAGTGGAAGCCATTAACAGTAAACAGAGGGATTGAGTTCAGACCACAGCCGAATACAACCAAAAAGCGTCATAACCATAGCTAAAAGCAAGTAAATTAACCAGAAACCCACGCATACAAGAACCAGCAAAGTAGCAGAGTAACTTACCAAGAATCGAGCACGGAACCAGGCCGAATAACCTCCACAGTCAAACAAATTTGCCATCAAACGAATGAACTGGACAATCAGAGGTGGAACTAAGGTTTCAGACAGCATCCAGAGCCAGCAAAACCACGACATATTACATACAAGGTTCGTTGCAGAGCCAGATAAACCACAACATAACGCATCCACAGTTTCATTGCAGAACTAACAAAACCCTCGACGGCAGCAGAACAAAAGCCCAAGGAAGAATTGAGAGAATACAATAAAGTTAGGGTTAAGGTGCATTCTGAGGCAAAGTACTGCCATTAATTCCAGCATTTACTACCCCAGCTACCACCAACACACAAAATCGCGGGCAAAGATATTTCGTCCGCCACGTAATCGATCCGGGTTGTCAAATAAAGCATAAAGCGTTGCCAAGTGGGCTGGGTCCCATCAGAGTGGTATCAAAGCAGTTTGAGTTGAAGAGGTTTGGGAGAAATGGATATAGGTAGACGAGGACGAGGCCGAGGTGCTCGTAGAATGGCAGATGAGGCATTACGAGAAGAACTCAGAGTTCTTACTGCTCGACTGGAAGCAGTAGAGGCACGCAGGAGAAGAGATCCAGAATTAGGTGATGTGAGTGAAGAAGAAGTGGAAGTGGCAGCAGATGGGCCTGAAGGTGACTCACCAGAAGTGAAGTTATTGAAGTCTGTATTATTGTCAAACAACAGACAAAAACCAGAATTACCAACTTACGATGGCAGTTTATCTATTGACGTTGTGTTAGATTGGATTAGCGAGATGGACAAGTATTTTGAATGCGAGGAAGTTAGTGAAGACCGTAGGGTCAAGTTTGCAGCAACAAAGCTGAAAGGACATGCAACCCTGTGGTGGGACAGTGTCTAAAACGAGAGAAAGAGGTTGAACAAACCACCGATAAAAACTTGGACAAGGATGGTAGCTAAATTGAAGGGCAGATTTCTGCCAAGAGATTACCAAATCGCGTTACATAGACAGGTTCAGAATTTGAGACAGAGGGGACTGACCGTGAAATAGTATACCGAGGAATTTTATCGAGTAAATTTGCGAGCTGGATACACAGAGGATACAACAGAAGGACAACCAGATATGTAAATGGGCTGAGGATGGATATTTTGGATGAAATAAGCATTTTGTCTCCAAACAATACTGAGGAGGCATACCAGAGTGCGATCAAAGCAGAGGAGAAACTTAACTGAAGACAGAATGCCCGGAGAGGACGAGGGTCTACCAGAGGAAGAGGCCAGTCCTATGGCAGGGGCCGAACTGCCAGCAATAGCGAGGAAGCTAGCAGTTCAAGGACTTCGGGAACAGCAGAAAAGGGAGATGGAACGAGAGGTGGCAGATCGTTTCAGCGCGGCAGAGGAAGTGGCCGTGGAAGGGGAACTGGTTACCAGTGCTATAGATGCCACAAGTGGGGGCACCGCTCGTTTGAGTGCCCAGAAACAGATTCAACTGGACAACGAGGCGCGTATGTGGCGCAACCGGAGGAAGCAGCAGCACCCCCTCAAGAGGCGGAAAATGCCCCAGAAACAGGAGAAGCTTTAGTGCTGCATAAGGTGTTGTTGAAGCCAGTTGATGAGAGTGTTGAACAGACGCAGCAGAAAGCTCTGTTCAGGACAGTTTGTAAATCGCAGGGTAAGTGCTGTAAAATGATAATCGACAGCGGAATTACGGACAATTTGGTGTCCACCGAGATGGTGGAGAAGTTGGGACTGAAGCGTTTGAAACACCCCAATCCGTATCGAGTTTCATGGCTATAAAAGGGGCACCAGTTACTGGTGGACGAACAGAGTGAAGTTGAATTTCAGATAGGACGGTACAAGGATAAAATCATTTGCGACATTATGCCGATGGACGTATGTCACATCTTATTGGGCAGACCTTGGCAATATGACAGAAAAGTGACACACGATGGAGTGTTGAACTGTTATAAGTTCGAAAAAGATGGGGTTAGGCATACCCTTGTGCCTATCAGGGAAGAGAAGGAAGCAGCTGAAGTAAATGAAACTAAGGCATTGCTAATGAGCGGAAAACAGTTTTTAAAGCAGGTTGAGAACAACAAAATAAATTATGCTGTAGTCAAGAAGACAAGGACAGTTCTGTTGCATACAAAAATCACAGATTTACCTATAGAAATACAACATATGTTGGAAGAATTTACAGATATAGTAGTGGACGACTTGCTAGATAAGTTACCTCCCAAGCGGAGTATTAGTCACCATATCGACTTCATACCTGGAGCCAGCTTACCAAATAAGGCAGCTTATCGAATGAGCCCCAAGGATAATGAAGAAATCAGAAAACAGGTGCAGGAGCTATTGGACAAAGGATTGATGAGAGAGAGTCTGAGCCCATGTGTTGTACCAACAGTTCTCGCCCCCAAAAAGGGAGGAGAATGGTGGATGTGCACTGATTCCAGGGCCATCAATAAAATCACCATACGGTATAGATTCATGTTACTGCGTATGGATGATATGATGGACTGTTTGAGTGGGGCAGCCTACTTCTCTAAAATAGATTTAAAAAGTGGATATCACCAGATTCGGATACGTGAGGGAGACGAGTGGAAGACAACTTTTAAAACCAATGAAGGATTATATGAATGGCTGGTCATGCCATTTGGGTTGAGCAATGCACCCAGCACATTCATGAGACTCATGAATGAGATGCTAAAGGAATATATTGGGAAGTTCGTAATTGTTTATTTGGACGACATTCTTATTTTTAGCAAGACACGAGAAGAACACTTCTGGCATGTGTGTAAAGTGTTTGAGAAGCTACAGCAGAACAAGTTATTGATAAATTTGAAGAAATGTACGTTTCTGCATAGAGAGTTAATTTATCTGGGATTTGTGATAGCGGAGAACGAATTGAAGATGGATCCGGAAAAGGTAACAGCAATAATAAATTGGCCGTCACCAAAGAATTTGTTTGATGTACGTAGTTTCCATGGATTAGCAAGTTTCTATAGGAAGTTTATTAAAAAATTTAGCGGAATTTGTGCTCCTATGTTGGAGACCATAAAAAAGGCCAGCCAACCTTTTCGATGGACAGAAGCAGCAGAAAAAAGTTTTCAGCTATTGAAAAAGAAAATAACAGAAAGACCGATTCTCAGGCTACCATATTTTCAAAAATTATTTCGGGTACGTTGTGATGCTAGTGGAACAGCAATCGGGGCTGTACTCAGTCAGGAGGACAGACCTGTAGCATTTTTCAGTGAAAAACTGAATGAGAGTAGGCAAAAGTACTCCTCATATGACAAGGAATTTTACGCAATGGTACAGGCTCTAAGACACTGGAGGCATTATTTGTTAGGGAACGAGTTCGTGCTGTTTTAAGATAATTCTGCATTACAATATGTAATGCAGCAACACAAACTTAATCATAAACATGCCAAATGGGTGGAGTTCTTAGAGAGTTTTAATGTTGTGCTGAAACATATCAGCGGACAAGCAAATAAGGTGGCCAACGCATTGAGCAAAAAAGCTTTACTTTTACAGGAAAGCACTGTACATGTTTTGGGTTTTGAACATTTACGAGATCTTTATAAGACAGACACAGATTTCAGAGAAGCCTATGAGGCGTGCCAAAACCCTTTGATAAGGGGAAATAGTCCTTAGTTGGACTACAACATACAGGAGAAATTGCTTTTTAAGGGAGGACAATTGTGTATCCCCAGCTGTTCTATGAGGGAGAATATCATTCGTGAAAAACACAGTGGGGGATTAGCTGGACACTTCGGTATAGACAAGACCTTGGAGCAACTTAGTCACTTTTATTTTTGGCCAAGAATGCGACGAGACGTACAATGTTTTGTGGCTAAGTGTAAGGTGTGTCAATTAGCGAAGGGACATAGCCAGAACACAGGATTATATACGCCATTGCCTATTCCAGGTAGACCTTGGAATTCAATGAGTTTAGATTTTGTTTTGGGATTGCCAAAAACGCAGAAAGGTTATGATTCGGTGATGGTAGTGGTGGATCATTTCTAAAAAATGGAACATTTTGTACCTTGTCGGAAAATTAGTGACGCCACTCACGTGGCCCACTTGTTTTTTAATGAGATTGTCAGATTACACGGGTTGCCAACAACCATCCTATCGGACAGAGACGTGAAGTTCACGGGATATTTTTGGCGTACCTTATGGAAAAAAATCAACACCCAATTAAGCTACAGTTCTGCTTATCACCCGCAAACCGACGGGCAGACATAGGTTGTGAACAAAAGTCTGGAAATCTGTTACGCAGCATAGTCGGAAAGAATTCTCGAGTGTACGATTCGCCGAATCGTAGCACGGGTCTCAGTCCCTTTCAGATCCTATATGGCATGCACCCTCGTGGAGTGCATGAAATTCGGGATCTTGGTTTACAGGAATGACGGAGTGCGGATGGAGAAGATTTTGCAAATGCAATGAGGGATTTACACGAACAGGTGAAGGCAAAATTACAGGACAACAACTCGAAGTATAAGGAACATGCAGACTTAAGAAGAAGAGAAGTTCATTTTGAGGTAGGGGATGAAGTTCTGGTACACCTGCGTAAGGAATGTTTCCCTAAAGGTACGTACAATAAACTGAAGTAAAAGAAGATAGGGCCTTGTAAGATCTTGCGAAAGTTTTCAGCGAATGCCTACGAAATACAACTACCACCTGGAGTAGGCATATTACCTATCTTCAATGTGGCAGATCTGTTTCCGTATACAGGCGATCTGTTGGAAGAAAAGAAGGATGAACCCGGACAATCCACGCGGAACACCCAGGAAGACGGAGAAAGTTGGAAAAGACAAATGCCTTATGTCCAGCCTCCTGAGATCGAAGGCATCCTCGAAACTCAGGTAGTTAGGCGTACTCGGCGGAAAAATTATTTTCAGTACCTGGTCAAGTGGAAGAACCGTCCGATTGAGGACAGCTCATGGCTTGACGCCAAAAAGATTGAACGAACAGGAACATCGGTAGAGGAGCTCATGAACCGGAGTCATGATCTCTTTTCACCCCGGGAGCCTGATGCAGGAGCATCCAACTCACCGTAATTGGGTAGAAAGAACTCCAACCAGGTTCAACAGCTAGTGATCGATTGAATTGTCAAACTTTTATGGGAATAATTTTTCTTTTTATTTTATTTTACAAAATCAGCAAAAGTTAGATACCTCTTTTATTTTCGAGTTTAGGATTGTTGTAGTTTCGATTGTAAATTAGAAAGTAGTCCATGTAATTAGGGAAAATAACAATCAACTGTTCCTACAAGTCTTGGAATACCAAATGAGTATAGTTATTGATAGAAGTAGAAGTTATGTAACCATATTCTGTAACAGTTAAACTAACTGTAAGCATCAACTGAAAACAGAGGGCTATAAAGCCAAAACACATGTAACAAAATGAGGTTCAGCTGAGGAGAGAAAAGTTGAGTCAATTCAGAAGGAAAAGAAATAAAAAAGACCAAGCATTCAAAAACAGAGAAGCTATTGTCCATCTAAATTATCTGTATCAATATTTGTTGACATTCATTTACGTTTTCATCATCTAACGAGCTACTGTATCATCATTATTTATTACATTGTCATGGCTACTGTGTAAACATTATTCACAGTCGAATATAAACCAAATAGATAGAATCTTACTGAATTCAGAGTTACCAAATTAACAGTCACCTACTTATTTTACACACGCGGTGAAGCAATAGTTTCAAATTCATAACGTTCAGTTAACAACGACCGAGAAATACAACCAGCCACGTTTACAAGCTTTCCAACGTTCGAATGCACAGAAGGACAAACGACAACCAAAGCCGAATATGCAGAGGTAACAAAACAACCATACACTCCCTTTATATTAAAATTTCATTTCAATTGTCAAAGAACAAAATCTACAGCATTGTTGGTAGGGCCGAGCCACATTCCAGAGGACACAGACCATTCCAGACATAAATAGAGCTGAATACGACTGAAGGACGAAAACCCATGCCAAATCGAAAAACCCTGAGTTAGGGTTTGTATCAGACAAACAACCAGAGGCCACATTCTCACACAGAGTCGATGAAATTAAAATTACAGTCGAATAGCATATACAGTGACTAAATAACCAGACCAGGAGACGGGTCGTCCTCAGAAAACAACAATCATAGACAGATAACGAGTTTCAGGCCTACCCAGAAGACGAACAACTAAAATAGCCAAGCGTAGGAGGATACGCCGCCCAGGTCGCCCATAAAGACCTGCAAGGAGCCAAACACAAAGTATTAGTGTATGGTGAAAGAAAAACTAAGGGGAAACAAAACCCTGTAAGAAATCAACCTGTCGAAACAAATTTCTTACCTGGAGAGCGCGGCCAGACGCCATAGCTTGAACATCGAACGAAACTGAGCAAATGTAGAGAAAAGGGACAAGTTGGGTTAGACCCAGAACGAAAAGAAGGGCAAAATTGAAGCATGGAAGGATCATTTTACCTGTGTTAAATCGAGGGCGCGTTCCTGAGAAGCCCTGTGCTTCCAACCAAGACCAGTGCCGTATTGTGAGAAGGCGGACAACCACAAATAAATACCAAGAAACAGAATTTGGAACAGAAACCTCAGAGAACCAGAAAGGCACACATTAATCACACAGTGGAAGCCACTAACAGCGAATAGAGGGATTGAGTTTAGACCACAGCCGAATACAACCAACAAGCGTCATAACCACAACTAAAAGCAAGTAAATTAACCAGAAACCCACACATACAAGAACCAGCAAAGTAGCAGAGTAACTTACCAAGAATCGAGCACGGAACCAGGCCGAATAACCTCCACAGTCAAACAAATTTGCCATCAAACGAATGAACAGGACAACCAGAGGTGGAACTAAGGTTTCAGACAGCATCCAGAGCCAGCAAAACCACGGCATATTACATACAAGTTTCATTGCAGAGCCAGATAAACCACAACATAACGCATCCACAGTTTCATTACAGAACTAACAAAACCCTCGATGGCAGCAGAACAAAAGCCCAAGGAAGAATCGAGAGAATACAATAAAGTTAGGGTTAAGGTGCATTTCGAGGCAGAGTACTGCCATTAACTCCAGCATTTACTACCCCAGCTACCACCAACACACAGAACCGCGGGCAAAGATATTTTGTCCGCCACGTAATCGATCCGGGTTGTCAAATAAAGCATAAAGCGTTGCCAAGTGGGCTGGGTCCCATCACAACATATTTTTAAAGATTTGAAATTACTTAGTTGGAAGAAATTCCCGAGGGTTAAATAGTCAAAATCATAACATGGGGCTAGATTTTTGCCTACAGAATTTGAACCGGTGAACTTCACATCATGAAGTGACTTAACAATATACCCCACATCATGAAATAACTTAACAATACACCTCATCACCATCTATTATACACAATAAACTATTTTTTTATAAATTTAAATAATAATTTCATTATTAAATTAATTTTAATTAGGAAATTAGAAAAATTAGAAAATTATTTTTTTTAAACTTTAATTAATAATATAAATAATTTATTAAAAGATATATTAATTTTTATAAATAAATCATTTAAAATATAAAAATATAACTCAAAATTTCCACCAACTTTTCCACACTATATAATAATAAAAAAGAAGAACAATTGAAAATTTAAAAATATAGTATTTTTTTAAAAAGATTGTAACTCAAATACAACAATATAATAATTTCAAAAGATTAAAATACGGAGGCGCTGAAATGGACACCTTGGAAGGTTTCCATATAATAAGTTACTAATGATTAGTCTACACTTAGTGCAACTCCTTTTCACAACACTTCCTTTTCACACCACTTTATTAGTTGAATATTAAATCCATACCTTTTTCAGATAAGGAAATATAAATCAGATTGTTTTTACAAATTTAAAATATAGAAGCTCATATTTCTTATTAAAAATTGCATATGATATGATTTATGTTTATTTTTTTATTATATGTTACCATCCAACTCACATATATATATCCACAAAATTAGTTGTTTGTATTTTGGTCAGACTTTTAAAAAGGGTGTTAATGGTTTCATAACATTCCTCCATAACACGCAATGATCTTTTCATAGAATAACAAGAATAGCCAGGAAAATAATAAATAAAAAATAAATATTTTAACGAATGATCAAATTTTTTGAGGTGCAAACTTATTTTAAAATGTAAAAAGATAACGTGTATATTTATTGTTTAAATTGTATTTTAGAATGTTATAGAGACTATATAACATGTGCATTGAGCCATTTTATCAACTCACATTAAACTGGTTTTTTGTTATTGATATATTTGTAAGTATACATCTTATTCATAACCCACATTGAATATTTTAATCCATACCACATTAAAATATTTTATTTTAACATTCTTTTTTTTATATATAGATATATATGAAGTTGTTATTACATGTTAAAAATCTTACTCACATATTTTTTTCACTTCTAATTACTTTACATGAAATTATATTAGGTCATATGGACAACTAATTAAATATGCATAGCATTTTTTATTTTTATTATAGTCTACATTGCTTTTCTATTTACGAAATATTTTATTTTTACTTTAAGAGGGATAGACATACTTACACATGGTCTCTAGGCTCGATAAATCATATATGAACAAAAAAAATTTAGAAATAAATCATAATCATAAATTAATAATTTAATGAGTTTATATAAATTTAGTTTGTGGTATTTTCAATTTTTCAATTTAATACATATATTAAAAGAGAAGAATTTTGGATTATCCAAAAGTTGATATATATATATATTATATATAATATATATTTATAGCAAATATTTAAAAGTTTGGTAACTTTACAAAACACGCATTCAATAGAAACTGTGACAATGGACAGCCTCTTTGAGGTTTGTGTTGGTTGAGACAAAGTCCTAATTCTTTACCTCCATGTCTTCAATCAACTAGTGTATGATGTCATTTTCCTTTAACTCCCCATTAATTTGAATTCACAAACATTCACTAGTTGGATTTCCTTAATGTGACGATGGATAGCCTCTTTGAGGTTTGTGTTGGTTGAGACAAAGTCCTAATTCTTTACCTCCATGTCTTCAATCAACTAGTGTATGATGTCATTTTCCTTTAACTCCCCATTGGTTTGAATTCACAAACATTCACTAGTTGGATTGCCTTGATTGTGCATCTTTGCAAAGGCTTACTACCATATTTCTTAACAAGTTGTTGTGAGCTTCAAGGGTAGAAATTTGTTTTTTTCTTATCAGTGTACCTATAATAGAAACAAATTGAGAAATGGATTGATGTTCATTGTCATGTACTTTTGAGGTGATCGAGAATATAGAATTTTTGTCACATTGGATCAATTCTTTACGAGATCAAAGAATTCTTTTAATTTCTTGTAGCTCTTTGAATTCCATTAACACTAATCCAAAACTAGAGAACCAAACTAGAGCATTAAACAAGTCAACAAACCCATAAAACGACTCCAATGACTTCCCTAAAGTTGTCAACAAGGCACTTAAGAGTGAATTCAAACTACAAAGAAAAAACAAAATCGAGATTGAATACGAAATTCAATTCTTGAAATAGGGGAAACCATCTAGTCCACAAAATCTCCACCAAAAGTCCCCATAAATGTCAAAATTTGAGAAAAAAAAAGCTTCAAGATTCTAAAAAAAAGATGAAATAACAAAAGAGATAGCCCCCCAAATCTTAGTGTGATTGCTTAATCTAGTTGAAGCAATCTAGACCAAAGAAGATAAGGTGTAATTCAAGAAAATAAATGCAAAGCTAAAATCTCCCATGTACTAATATCTCTCAGAAAGAATAACCCTATTGAAATCCTTCAATCCTCATTTTCACCAAATTAAGAATGATTGTTACCAACTTGTAAATAACAGTAATTCTGTCAAAGTAGCTAAGTAGGTGAGATATCATTCCATAGTCCTTCTCACACCTTATATGATAGTTTTGCATAGTCCCACCTTTCCTATGATATAATTCATACAAGAGTTCAAATCACCATTTTTCCATGAGCTTAAGCATATGAGGGGGTATCTTGGGCCTCTTCATGTTTATTGCCTCACATTGGAAATGAGGCAAGTGTGTGATTGACATGTGGATTATTAATGCAATGATACTTACCATGTAATGCATAAAGTTTAATTATTGTATGGATTGGTAGTTGGTTGAACAATTAGTCCTTCATCTCCCCAAATTTTAACATCTTGGCTTCATTTGTGAGAGGATTTTCCTATTGATTGTTTTCCCTTAGGATCTTATCGAAGGAGATCCTTGATAACTGTTGACCTCTTCTTGAGATTGGCCAATAAGGAAGTAAGCTTAAAATCAATTGAGAAGGATTTCATGGTCATCAACTCTAAAATTATGCTTAAATATCCTGCCATTGTAAAATATTGAATTCAAGAATCTAGAACCATGAACATATCTTGTTGTAAAACGTATGCTTAAACACTACTAGTAACTAAGGTTCCCAATTCCTATATAGAAGTTCACTTAATTTTTCCTATAAGATCAATGAAGATATACTATACTTACTACCCCTCATCATATAAAATTGTTACCTCTCACTTTCTTAACTTTTTATGATAATATAAAAGAGTCCTTTAACATGCAATGAAAAGGTCATCGACTCTCACACTTTTTTCTTGCTATATGACAATGTAAAAAGGCAATTCTTTTTGTAAGCTTTAATTATTGTATTAACTGAATAAATATGTATAATATATAGGTTGGGATGGTGCCTCAATTAACCCTGATTCATTAGTATGGAAACTAGACCATAGGAAATAATTGAGACATAATCCTAAGTTTACCAACATGAACTTGTTGTGCATGACATAACAGGTAATCACATAACAAAAAAATGGCATCAAAGCTATGAAATTGTATCAACTAAGAACATAAAACATAAATACTAAATATCATATAAATAAAAATGATAGTTGCTAGTTGCAACATACCCAGTGATCATGTTGAAGCTAGTTGTCTGGAGCAAGACACACAAGCTATCTTCGAGGTGGTAGGTCTTTATTATGAAGGATGATTACTTCCATTCTTTGTATGCACTCATCCATAATTTGGTAGAATAATTATAGCTCTTCCATGCAAAGGAGAAGCTTGTTGCATCTTTCGCAGCGATCAAAGAGGACCTTTCCCAATAGTTTCTAAGGTGCTAGTGTCAAAGCACCACGACTTCCAACCCCCCTCCTGGAACAGGCCCTTTGGTGTGGCATAGTGTCAAAGCAAGGGACGCTACAGTTGCTTGTGAGAAGGCAAAGGAGAGCATTTTGTTAGTAGGATATGGTGCAAGGGTGAGCAAGTGAGTAGGGAGAGCAAAGGATGTAGTGAGAGAAAGAAGGGAATAACGAGCAATGACTTGAATCTGAAAGTATTGAACATAACAAACTAAACCAAAGATGAAACATAAACAAGACCAAAATTCAGTTGAGAAACCGAAATGCATGACAATAATGTATACTTGAGAACACTAATGGTGAGAAAGAGTTGGCTCCTTCAAGATTGAGCATGCATCGTCGACTGTAAGAGCCCACTCAAGATGAATTTCTTCACTGTGAGGGAAGAACCGTTGACATGAAAATGAAAGATAGTGGAGGGCAGGGGGACCATGCCAAGAGGGCTTGGTCCTTTAGTTTTCTTGGTGACTCTCAGATTATCCCTCAAGCGTTTTCTTACCTGCTCAACAACCTTTCTCTTCCATAATGGGAACATTTTGAAACCTCTTCTAGTTTTAGCGTGATATGTGTTGGGATTAGAAATGCCATTAATGGCAACCCTCATTCTCTCTAAATCCATCATTGCAATATGAATGTGATGCAATTGCATAGGTGAAAGGTCAAATGATGTGAATTCAATGTGCTCTTCATGCTCAACTTGAACTAATAACTCTTCGACCACATTTCCATTCTTCAACTGGAATGAATCCAAGTGGCATAATGTCGGCTACTCCACACACGCTTGGGAGGTTGATCCTTGCCATTGGTTTGGGCTAGTGTATAGGGACACTTCCATAAGGGAATGTAAAAAAGTAATATAACATAGAATATATATTTTTTATTTATTCAATATCTTTGGTTTAATTGAACTATTGAGATAATTAATATCATATAAAAGAGTAATATAACATATAATATATATATATTTTATTTATTCAATATTTTT
>APFE030933519.1:60324-106529 GCA_000404065.3 Pinus taeda
AAAATCATAATTTTTATGATTATTGTCCATCGGTTTAATCATTTATTAAGTTCACCGTTTTTTAATACGCGGATTCAGGTTTCGATTACTTTCCACTTATATTTTCATATTTAATTTCCATTGCATATCTTTTAATTAACTTTCGATTTTAAAAAGCTATTTGCATAGGGTATATAATTTTATAATAAATTAATAAAATATAAGTTTACTCTTTTCCTTTTTTAATAAAATCTCTCAACATAATTCATAATATCGACACTGATAAATTAAAAAGAGAAATTAAAATGCCGTAGTCTGACCAGCGTCGTTTAGGGTAGGAAAATAGTGAAAAAATGTTCAAAATAAGTAGCTTATTAACGCATGTTAAACGAACAAGGTCCTATATACCCATCATTAAATTTTGGTAAAACAGTGAATATACATACTCAGGCTCATTTAATATCTATTAACAAATTATATATTTAATACTCAAAAAAATCTATAGTAGTGAAAGCCTGTCCCCTTACAAACCATTAATGGTAATTACAGGTGGCGTGGTTTTTCTTGAATAACAATGAAGAATCAATTTGCATTTGCTAATACCATTGAGTGATGGTTGTCTCCATTATCAGTTTGACAATTGAGTTATGATAAGTTTTCCCAACGCTTAAAAAAAGAAAAAAAGAAAAAAAGAAATATTTTTGTGGTATTCTTGGCTTCATCCAAAATTACAAAACATTCTTATATGTCTCTTAGGACATGGAAGGTGCCTCCAATATATAAACATTTTTACAAAAAAATTATCATCTCATAAATACATGTATGCTTGGTAATTCAAAAAGTGAAATAGAGAGTAGTGAATTTAGTCACTTCCAAGCATCAAGGAAAAATTTTGTATGCTAGCTTTCTTTGTATTTTGTAATTTTTCCATAAGCATTGGTCCAATTCCAATCCAGTTTTTGTGAGAGTGTCTCCTTCTAGGTTTCTTGACATGTAGATATGATCACATGAAATGTGAGAAAAATAGTATGCTGGTGCATGATTTGTTGGTAGAGTAACAGAAGAGTATAGTTTCTCAGAATTGTTTTTTCCTTCATCCAATTTATGACCACTTGTGATTCCCCATAGATGTGAATTTTGTTAATCCTTTGAAACAAAGCTAGTCGAAGAAGAAGTTTGAGAGTAAAAAGTTCCTCGAAGATGTTTGTTTCTGGCCCAATATTGTAGGAAAAATTTATGAAATGGTTTTCATTCAGAAAAATAATTCCTCTTGCCCCTCCCATAAATGGGGAAAGTTGTGCTGCACCATCAAAAAATCCCATGGAGAGACCTTTTGAATTATGACGTTAGGTGGGTGAACTATAATAAATGGATGAGAGTATGAAGGCATAGAGTTTTCTAGGGTTGGGTTTTTTAGGGAAACTTTTATATAGGAGTGCCCTTGACTGTAAAAAATAACATGCTTCCTTTCTATCAAAATCCCCTATGCTAGGATCAAGGGTAGAGCTCTGTGCTAAGTCTTGTGTTTTGTTGTAAGCCAAAGCTTTAAATAATCCTCTATAGTGACTCATTTCCAAATATAAGAGGGACCTTCTTGAGCTTGTATTTCATGGCAACACGATTGAGCAAAGGGACAAGTAATGAATAAGTGCACAATAGATTTAGATGCTTTTGAACATAAAGGGTATCTGCTTGGACCATGGAATATCTCTTTTGAAGAATGTCCTTGGTTGCAATCTTGTTTTGAATAAGTAGCCACATAAATAGTTTTGTTTTGAGGGGACTATTACATTTCCATAATAATTGTCCCCACCAAGGAGGCTTCGGAGAGGTAGAGTTTTGGCCCTGGAACAAGTAGCTAAATTTTGGGGAGTGGGCTCCATGAGGATTAGAAGACCAAATGAAAATGTCTTCAAACATATTGATGCTTACCAAGGATGTTTTTAAAGAACCAAATAAGATATCCCATTCTTCAATGAGAGTCCCATCCAATGATAAGTTACCTGAAGAGAGTCATGCCTTCTACCCTCTAGTGGAGGTTCCTATTGAGACTTGGTTTAGAGCACAAAAGCTTTCTTCATCGAGTTTCTGTATTATAGGATCTGACAATAAGTGGAAATTATGACTCGCTCTTTAGGCATCTTTTCCAATGAAGATATTTGACCCATTGCCTACTTTCCATCTAAGACCCTTGCCGATGAGTGGAAATGCATGTACTGTTTATTTCCAAATAACAAAACCATTTTTCACTGATTTAAATGGGGATCAAATCTAATCCAGGATCAACATAGGAGAAATATATTTGAGAAGAATAACATATGACTAGGGACCCAAGCCTTGGATGAGTTTCTAGACACTTTTAGCAACTAGTGCTTTTGAAATCCATTGTAAGTTTTTTAATCCCCAAGCGATTTTGGAAATGCCATATATGAGCAAGATATGAAAGAAAAAGCTTTTTTAGCATTTCCTAGCCACAAGAAGCATAGGGAGAGCTATTTTATTTTCTGAAGAATGCCAAATGAAATCCAAGATAGGGAGGCCCAATAAGTTTGGATCACTTCAATTATTGATTGCAGAGTGTTAATTTGTCAGCTTGTGACAACCATCTGTTACACCATGATCTTATTATCTTATCAATTTTTACCAACTAGTTTAAATCTACTTTGGTGTAATTGTTTGGTTTTAAGTAGAAACCAAAATATTTTAAGTCCCCTCCAAAATTTTAGGATTAATGGCCAAATTCCTTAAGATGTTCTCTTTCTCATTATCAGAGAGACTATTTTCTTAAATGGATGATTTCTTTACATTAATAATCATGCTTATGGCGAGGGAGAAGAGGTCAAGGATTTCCTTTAAAGTGAGAATATGGTTTAGTTTCCCTTCCAAGAAAATAAGAATGTCATCAATAAAGAGGAGATGAGATAGGGAGAAATTATGAGAGAGAGTGATACCAGCAAAAAGGTTATGAGCTTTGGCACTTGCAATAAGGCGACTAAGACCTTCAACTACCAGAAGGAAAAGGAGTACTGAAAGGGGGAAACCTTGTCTCAAGCCCCTTTAGGGGTTGAATAAAGGTGAAGCTAACCCATTGATTAGGATTTCCATCGAGAGTGAACTTATGCAATTGAGTACCTAGGTGACAAAAGAGTGACAAAATCCAAAATGAAGAAGAAGTTTGATATAGAGCCAATTAACTCTGTCAAAGGTTTCTGAGAGGTCCACTTTTATATTATTGAGAATGGATGGAGTGTAGACCTTCTTGAGCCATGCTTATAACCCCATGCATTTGGCAACCATGTAGGAATCCAAATTAGTCTTGTGCAATATGATTAGTTAGAAAGGATTTTAAGTGAGAGGCTATGGTTTTGGCGATGATTTTGTAAATAATGTTGCAGAGGGAGATTGAATGGAAAATATCAAAGGAGGTGGGGTTATCAAACTTAGGAATAAGAATAATGAAGGTTATGCCCAAATTTTCCCAATTGGATATGGAGTGTTAAATTACTCCAAGCATATCCTCCCCTATAAAATCAGAGCAATCAAGGTAAAACTCAATGGGAAGGTCGTTGGGGCCAAGGATTTTACCCTTTTGGAAGCTATGCAAAACTTTTCCAGTTCATGCTTTGACACTTCTTCCATTAGAGCCTCATTTCCATCATGATTTATGAAGCTAGGAAAGTGAATTGTGACCTAAAGGATCTTGTCAATCGAAACTCTGCTATCTTGATGAATTTTTTTGCCAAAGTAATTGCATCCTTTCCTTGCTATGTATTCAAAGGATGTGACCTTTGATCCATCCTCCTTTGAGATCTCCTTGATTGTATTGATATATTTTTTGTCATTTGCTATTCTATGGAAATATTTTGAATTTTCATCTCTAGCTTGTAGTGAAAGACATCTACTTTTTAATCTCCATTCCTTTTCATTTTTAATAAAGTTTTTTGTCTTTTTATCTTCAAGAAGATTTAACTATTTTTTCTTGTCTTCTTAAAAGGAAATAGGATCATAATTCTCCAAAATTTCATGTATCATAGATTACTTTTTGTAAATATTTATTGGCATGTTCCCTTTTCTTTTTTCCCCAACTAACAATGGCATTTTTTTCGATGTTTTATATTATTTTGAAATTGAAGGGGAGGGGATTATTTTAAGTTTGGATTGAAAGGGCACTAAACATTTTTCATATTTTCCCGAAGAGAATATTTCTCAAGCCAATGAGGATTTAATTTGAAGGGCCCAACATGTTTATTGTAGGGTAAATCAATATCTAAGAAAATATGACAATGATAAAAGTCACCACCCTGCGATACACATTGAAAAATATGCATATCTCAATCCAAAAGATCTTCAGATAAGAGAAAATGGTCCAATAGCTTCTCAATTCTAGATTACCTTGCTTGGTTATTACTTCAGGTCAACATCAATTTTGGGGGAAGAATGTCAATAAGGATTTTAACATCTAATTTGTTTATGAGAAAATCTGCTAGAGGATCTAATTAGGAAGAAGGGCCCCCATATTTCCAAGACCCCTAAATTGAAATTCAAATCTCTTCCTTTGATGATATTGTTTGAGGAGAAACATGGAGGATGAAGTGTTCTGTTCCAGAATGGTTTTCTATTGGAATAAGGACCATACAGATTTATACACGTGAAAAGGGAATTAGTATCCTTGGAGCGCAATTTAGTGGCCAAACTTGGGCGAATAGACCAAGCTAAAAATAACTAGAGATGTTAATCCTTACAACCATAATCAAGGCCACCAAATTTCCTAATTGCATCTGTAGAGAGGATGTTCTAGGTTGGAAGATGAGATTTGAGTAATTGGGTAGCTTTACATCCATCCATCATTATTTCTTGAAGGAAAATAATGTTTGGGGTGTAGATATCAATCAATGTTTTAATGGAAAAATTTCTTTGAGGGATTGACCAATTTCCTACAATTTAAAGAGAGGATTCTCATTTTGAAACCTTTGGAGGGGAATTTGATCTAAGAGCCCCATTTATGGATTTCTGCATCCCCTTTTAGATCTCAGAATTTGCTTGTTTTCGTGCAAGTGAAAAAAAATATTTTTTCTCTCTGCTAGTGGCCTTTGAGATTTCTTCACAATAAGGGCCCAAACCACCCCTTGCACCTAGAATGAGGGAAGCGTGTATATCCAAATTTGATGGAGAGGGGGAGGTTAGATCAAGATATGAAGTTGTAAAGAGAGGAAGGGGGAAATGTGGGAGGGGTAGGGAAATATAAGTTAGGGAGAAAGGCTATGGAGGAAAAGGGATGGGAAGAAAAGTCAGGAGGACCAAGAGAATGGAGGTGAAACAAAGGGGAGGAAGAAGGCAGAGAGAGCCCATAGGCAAAAAACCTTCTAAAAAGTGGGGAGGTGGGGGCTGGGAAGAGGAGGACACCATAGGCACTCCGAATGAGAGAGATTGAGCATTATCACCAAGAGGACTCGAAAAAGGCATACTTGTTAAGGGAAGACCCTCCACAATATTGGAGGGAGAAGTCAACGTCATTGGTGGAGAAGGAGGAGAAATTTCCTCTATGTTCATAACAATCCCGAGCATCATTAGAGGTTACAAAGAAGGATGAGTATTCATGTTCTCAGCTACAACGCATGTCTTTCAAACCCATTGTTGTCTCACTTTTTTAAGAAGCTAGTCTTTCCCTAGATGTACATAAGCATGCCATATTCCACCTTTGAATGGGATCCTCTCATAGTTTAGAGTTTGATGATGGGAGATCTAGCCCGATTTTATACAGATTGCATATGGGATTCCAAAGGTGAGATTCAAACCCACTAGGATTCGAGCCATCCCCATATATCTCATTTGTTAAAAAAACAATCTTCCTCATAGAATAAACCCATAATATTTCCAATCTCTCTAAAGACCTCTTCCGAAAGGAAGATGAGAGGTACATTGTGCAACTGAACCTATACAGGAATGACTGAGAGTTTTTAGATCTAGAATTGAAGTTGATAGTCCATTTTTTTAACAAATAAAGTCTGAATGCCCCATTTCCAACACTGGCCAAGGAATTTTCTAGGAATCATCCACCCCATCCATTAGTTTTCCAGACTCATACAACATGGGGAGTACCCTAAAATAAGGGTGAAGTTTTCCTCTGTCTAGGAGATCATAGCAACCATGGACATTCTCTTGCTAGCAAACCTTCTCACAGTCATCATTTCTTCCATTTTTGAGCTGTTGTTCAACTTAATGTCCTTGTCGAGAATAAGATTAGGCTCCTCTACCTTTATTTTAATGCACTTCCTGTTAAACCTATTGGGTTCTTTGTTAGGTAGTGAGTGAGAAAATGATTGCTACGATGGGGTACTACCTCCACTGTGCATATATAGGGTTAGAAGGCTCCTTAGGAAACCATACTAGGTGGAGGTATTGGAGAATCTAGGGTAATAAAATGGCAAGAAATGGGGGACACCAACGAACTCACAAAAGGGATTCTTCACATCCAAAGAAGAACAAGGCCAGGGGAAATCACTAGAGGTCGTGAGAGGGCAACAATTTTGGAGGAAACTAGCAAAAGAGGAATGGGAGTTAGCTCGTCCTTGAAAATGGTGCCAAGAAAGGGATCCTTAACATTCACATTCTATGGTTGTAGTGTATTACAAGAACTGAATGATGGCTTAATTATCCAAATTTACTCCCTTTGATGTGATGGTTGTCGGCCATTTTTGTCGATCTCTACTTGATTAGGGGAAGAGGCATAAAGCATCATGGACCAGATTTTAATCCCCTCTAAGGGGTCCTCCATAAAATCAATCAATTCATCTTCTATTGTGACCAATAATGAAACAATAAATTTTTACGGGAGATATGAAGATTCAAGGCTTGTTAGCAGCCAAAGGCTATAATAAGTGCAAACCCCAACGTGAACCATCAACCCTAGTTCACTTTTGTCTTATTCGTTCCAATTCTGATGACATAATTGTGTAACATACCCTCTCCATCACTTAGATTAAATTTAATTAACAAATATGTATAATAATACTTTTAATATTATTATAATATATAAATAAATATAATAATATTGAATGGTTAACTAAATTGTCAAGAAATGTAAACCTATTAATATTATTAAAAAATGTCATTTATATCATATTAATCATTTTTTCCAAAATAATAATAATAATAATAATAATAATGGGTGTTAACATAGTTAGTTATTTTGAGGTATGGTAACTGATCTTAAATAAAAAACTATCTTTTGTTGGGGCTATAAAAAAACAAATTTAGGTTTATGCTCTTCTCTAAGACATATTTTTAACTAAAAATCTCAAAATAAATTATTTTACTGTCATTGAAAACTCAAGTGGAATTATTAAATCGATGGTTATGAACTCAACTCCTTTAGACAATAACCTCACTTCGATCATTGCTTGAATGAACAAAGAGGCCAATAGTTTGATCAACCACTTCTACTTTCATACTCTAGGATACTTTAACTCACAAGTCAAATAGTTAGAAAATGAAGTCACCTATCCCAATCAAGGAATATGCAAAAATGAGGGGCGACTTCATTACTTTAACCCTTAAGAAACTATGGATTTTAATCTCAAGCCATGTTCCTCCATTTTTTTTCCACTGGAAAAATCGTACTCTTTCATTATGATTGAAAAATTACATGTTGTAGATGCCTTTTGGCATATGCTGTAAACAAATTTCAAAAATGGTGCTCAAAAAAGATGCATTGATCCTTCATCACCACGTAGGGTGTATGGATTTCATGAAATAAACATGTAAAGCTAAAATATTAGTGTATAGGTGGGGAAAATTCAAACTTTTTTCCCTTTTTTCTTCTCAACTTTTCTCCAACCCCCTTGTGACTCTATTGGAGTTATAAGTGCCAGTGTTGTTTCAACCATAGGTTGTGGATTGTCTTTATCAGAATCTGATGTGTCTGGTATGTGTTGACGTTTATTTCTGCCCATATCCATAGTATCTGATATCCTTGCCAGTGCTGTGTGTAAATTTTCCTGTGGATTTGTGTCTTCTGCTGCTGGTTCTTTTTTCACCTGATTGGTTTGATGGGGGTTTGTAAAATCCATCTCTTCTTCCTCCTCGTCATCCAAGAGAGGTGGAGGAAATTGCCACCCCTTTACTTGTTTTTCCATTTTCTTCTTTCTGCAATTGCTTTTTTGACTGCTAGACACATGCTTTGTAAGTGTCCTATTTGTTGGTAGATTCGGCATATGTATGCAGTATTTTCATAATCTAGAACCTGTGTCTAGCTCCTCGTTCTATGCTTCAGCTGAATCCGGTCTGGCAGGCCTTTGCTGAGATCTACTTCCACACAAACTCGTGCAAAAGTATAAATTCTTTCCTCCACCCACTGGGTGTCCATTATGATGTAGCACCCAATAGTATTTCCAATTCCAGCTAATACTTGGTGATTCCAGAGATGTATTGGGAGATTGTGTCGCTGCACCCAAACTGGAATCTTGGAGACGACCATTGTGTTTGCATCAAAATTTGGAAACCATGGTGTGATGAAGAGTCCAGTGGATCCCCAGAACCAAGGTCCTTCCTGTATTACTAGTCTCTATCTATTGCTGATGAGAATTTCACTATGAAAAAACCCTTGGAATAGAGATGTATTTTGCATTGTGTGGTCCAGTTCGTCAAGATCCAATGAAATAGATCAACCGGTTTGGGCCAAAAGCAGTTAAATCTACATATTATTGCTTGTCTTTCATATATAGTGCAATGCTCATATATTTTTGGTGTATCTATGTTGTATTCTGGGGTATGATTCAGCTGTTCCACAACGTATGGACCGACATCCATACCTGATTGTTGCGGTGTTGCTCCTTCTGTTTTTTTCCCTTGTAGGATGTTTTTGAAGGAAATGCCTTTTTTTTGTTATTGAACTAGTACCACTTCCTTCATCCTTGTAAGAATTTCTGCTGTCGGTTGCACCCCCTCTTATTCTCAGATTGAGGATGATTGTTGACAGGGGTGCTATTTTATATTCCCAGAGGTATTTTGTGTCTTGTAGCACTCTGCCCCCATGTATCATATTTTGTGATCTGATGGGGTATCCCAGCTGTTGCATTATAATTTTCTGCATTTTCTTAACAAAATCTGTCTCTGTTACCCAAATTAGTTTCGATTTTCCTTCCGGGGTTTTTACAAATACTTGGAAATCTCTTACCAAGTATCCAGATCTTGTATCCGTTAGATCTAATCCTAAGATTCTATTCTGTGTCTTTTGCTCACCTCTAAACAGCTTATACAGTGAGTGGGCTTCTAGATCTGACCAGAAAATGGGTCGATCTACAGTACGAGGGACTGGTTCAAAGAGCCCAAGGCTCGATCTGTGCACAATGCCACGGATCAAGGAAAATATTACCCAATTAGAGCTCAATGGCGGTCGCTCACCATAAGGGTGAGGTATCGTGGTATTTACAACCATCCAGATCTGCCATCTAAGCATCTGACCAGTTAGATTGTTAACAGATCTGTAATATTTTGCATCGCCCTTTGCATGTATGGTAACCCTAGATCCACTTGATAACAAAACGAGACCATACTCATATTTTTGAATAAAGAAGATAGTGGGTGTGCGGTTTCTTACCTCCGATATCCCCAAGAGGATGGCGATTTCGTCTTCATCAGTTACAGCCATAGAGCAATCTGTCAGGTGCCCGATCCACGACCATTTCATAAGACTAGTCGACGCATTTAAGCCGTTTGGGGATTCATCTGCTTTGTGCATCGTTTGAGGAACCACCCCATGCAACAGATTCAACCATATTTGCACCTCCAGTCTTCTTTTACACCTTAATTGCAACCAATAGCATGAAACCCTCACTCTTGGCAGCGCGAGGATAACCAGAGCCAGTCGTGCAGTTTGGCAGCCGTGGATAAGGCAAAGCAGAGCCATTACCATCGCAGAAATTGTATCCTCAGAACCCTCCCCTCAGTTGTTATAGCTCTGATACCACTTGTTATAGATCTGACCCAAAATATATGAGAAATAATATACCCAAGAATAATCACCAAAAATAACAAGATCAAAATAGATAGAAATGCTTCTTATTATCAAACCCTTCAGGTAGGGCAACGCCATACATTCACTCCTTAAGGAAGGAGAACACTCCATAAGCCATATGCCTGTTCATACAATATTCCTTGACACTATTCCTTGACATTCTCCATGTGGAGTCTCTAGCCTCTATATAGGCCTCATACATACAATACCATGGGTCATTACCATGGTTCCCTCATACCATCAAACTAATACCATGGGCCCATTACATTATTACTAACTACTTGTGGTTCCTTACATGATATGGGTTAACCACCTTATTTATTACTATGGCCCATCCCATTATTACATTATTACCTTGGGTACCTTCCTTGGTACCCCATATTATCCCCCCTAGGCATATAACATCAGTTCATCTGGAGGATAACATTTCATATAATGATAAGTCCATGTTCCTCCTTCATTTATTTACATATTTCCCATAAATAATTTCGTTAATTTTCAAGCAGGGGGAATGGGATATGCAATGAGACAACTCCATATCTCTTGCATGCAAAAATTTAACTTTGACTTGGCTTTGTATTCCTGATTGTGGCTTCTTGGGTGTGAGGTGGGATAATGAAGTAGTGTCAAAGTGGGATTTGTAACAACTCTTGGTGTTCTATCCATCATACTCAAACTCATCTGGTAGGAGCTATATTAGATTCATCACTAGTGTTATGAGAAGTTGTAGTACAATTTTCAATTTTTAGATGTTTGTATTGGTTATTCTTCAGAGGGATTTGGCTTTTTTTCATATTTCAAATTTGGTACTTGGAATTTGTAATTGGGTTTTAGCTTTGTACCAAAAGAAGGCTCTTCTACAACATCTCCCTCTTTCATAGTCTTTTCATGGTCTATATCTCTTATGTCCTATACATTTCAAATGTTTCTAGACCTTCTTTCTTTATGCCTTAGTCTCCAATTATTTGGAATATGACCCTGTGTTCTTTGGGATTGGTTGTGCTACTATTATGAGATTGGGTTTCAAAAATGTTGGAAATAGAGTGTCTTGGTTGTATCATTTTTTTAGGATTGTGGAACAAAGGAATCCTTTTATATGTTGGACATAACTATGATAAGTCAGGTTTAAATTTGTTTTATCATCAATAGCTTTAGATATTTTTTGTCCAAAATCCATGGATTATTGGAATGCCTAATAGATTCATAGAACTCTTTGAAGGCACAAAGAGTCTATCTAATATAACAAAACCTTCACTTCTTCGATGACCTCCAAGGTCCATGAAAATGAATGTCACACTTAGAATGTGACAATGATCAACCTTCCGATCCAACAAAAGTATAAATTGCATGTTTTAGAAGCATAATGCAACATGTTAATGAACATGCTTCTCAACCTTGGTAAGGACTCACACTCCACAAGCTCAAATAATACATTGCCAATCAACTTTGTTCATGTAGACTTCAAGGAAGAGGAGATAGTGCATTAGATTAAAGATGACATGGATATTGAACAATATAATTCTCTTCTTTCTAATGTTTTGCACTAATCCTCATGTTTTACAAAATAATTAGTATATTAGGTTTTTATTCCAAGCACATCCCTGTAAATACAACTAGAACACAACAATTGCATACATTTTCAACTCTCTTTGTGGTTCTTGAGAGTTTGCAATTTCATAAGACACCTTATATCAATAATAGTTGTATGCTTGTTGTCTAGCTATACTACAACATTTTAGTATAATATTTCATAGTTTTGGTGTAAAAAGAATAGTTAACTACTTTGGGCTACTTCAAATTAAGTTCATTAATTTAAATTAAGTTTTTTAATTTGCTAAAACATACATATTAAGGATGAGGTTGGGGACATTTTGAAATAGCATAAAAGACTAATGAAATGCATCTTCACTAATTTAAACTTCTATTGCAATTGGAATTGATGAAATTTAGTTGAGTTTTTGACACCATTGTAGTGATATGATATGAAGCACTAAAAAGATTTATTTCAATCAATTTTTTAGTATTCTAGTTCAATTTAGCTCACCTAATTCAATGAAGCTCTATTTAAAAATATGCACTTCATGTGTTAGTTTTTTGCTTCCTTTTTAAGGGTTCTTATCAACTTTCAAAAAGTAGATTTTTCCTTATTAAAAGCAAAAAAGAATAATTGGCAAGTGTTTTTAGTGCTTTATGCACTTCATGTGTTAGTTTTTTTGCTTCCTTTTTAAGGGTTCTTGATCCTTTCAAAAAGTAGATTTTTCCTTATTAAAAGCAAAGAAGAATAATTGGTAAGTGTTTTTAGTGCTTGGCCTTGTAGTGTGTCAAAACGAATATCTACATTGTTAAAGACTTCACTGTCAACCAAATGTGTTTTTAGAAATGGAAGTTGTGTAGATATTTATAGATATAATAGGAAAAGGAAGCTTCAATGTTTGATAAGAAAAAATAAAATACTTATATGAATTTAATTATATGGTGGGTTCATGTGGGTTCCTTGCAAATTATACTGTTATGGCAATGAAATGAGATTGAAGTTTATTGTTACCAACCAGAAAGATAAGGAAGGAGTGGGTGACCTTCGTGGTTAGAAAGTGAAGCATACGTGTGGTGTTAGAATGGTCATGTCAAATCATGCTTGAGTGGTTAGGATGGTCACATCTATATGATGATTGTGGTGTGGCAAAATATGAGGGATATAAACATGGTACACATTAGAGATAGTAAGGTGTTATTATTATTACCTTTATAAAAAATATCAATAATTAAAGTGATTTAATTATATTTTATTTAAAATATTTAAATAGTATGTAAAAGGGATAGTAATGTTTTTTTGGTTTTGTTTTTATTTTTTTATTTTTTATTATGTAATATTAAATGATAAGAAGTATTATTATTGAAGATACATTAATAATGAAAATTTTGGTAAACTAAAATTATAATATAATGTTAGACTATGTAATATGAAACGAATTATTAACTAATAAAGTAAATTTTCAATAAATATTATTAAATAAGATAAATTAGTAGTTATTCTATGTATATCCCATTACACAAGTTTTAATGTATCTCTAAAATAAGTGATATGTGATTTGAATATGGTCATAATACATGTACACCTCATCCATGTGCTTTATATGTGAAAGGTGCTCTTTAAAAGAGAGCTTTAGAAGTCAAGTAGAGACCTTTGTCTTAAATAAGTGTCTACAAAATTAGAATATATAAAGAAAATTTAGCAATTTTGCCTCTACATATGTTAGATTCAATTGTTTGTCCACCACAATATATAAAGAAAATTCATCCATTTTGTCTCTATGTATGTTAGGCTCAATTGTTTGTTCATATTTTATTTGGGAAAATGAGGAACTAAGATTCTGATGCAATCTTTTCACTTTCAAAATTAATCTCTCTCAAAATCGGCCCAAAGATATAAGGTTTGACATTATGAAGATCATGCATTAGGATTATCTGTTTGAATCCATATATTTTTTAAATTAACCAAAACTAAAATTTGTATTGGTCAAAAGGAGTTGCATGTAAACTAGTAGCAATATACAATCTTTGGAGTTGGTAGTTTGCCATCAAACTAGACATTGATTGAAATGTTACAAAATTTCCAATTTGACTTTAAAAACCCAATCTAGGACTTTCCAATACTAAAGCTTACTACTTCATGAGTGCAAGAATAATATCTTACAAATTGATTACATAGTATATTATGAAAACAAAACATAAATAACTACTAAGTTGAATTCTCACATTTACACTTGATTATCCAATGTTTATTGGATGCCTGTTAAGCCTTGTGTTTCTACTTCTTTCTCTATGTGTTCTTTATTTGTTTTTCTTCTTCGTGTTAATGAAGGAGAAGGATGAGAGTCCTTTAATAAAACTTCTGCAAAGGAGGGAGACTTAGCAACATGAACCTCCTCTCCCTCTCTTTCTTCACCTGTCTTGTCCCCCTTTGAAGCATAATTTTTTTTTTACTTTGGAGGCCAACCAATGCCCCAGCTGAAGGGACAACATTATTGGATGGAAGCGAAACCACTTGTTTTGGTTCCACATATCTAATATTTGTGGTTAAATTTATTGAATTCTTTTTGACTTTTTGAAGAGGCCTATATTTGCAGTTTGTGTTGATCTTGAGAGAATCTCCTCATTTGCCCCTTCCTCTACTTCATCTTGTGTTTCTAGAGTTCCAAATATGTTGTTTAAAGGGAATTTCCAGGCATGATTAGGGCTTGTTGATAGGATAATTCCTTCTATGTTGTTTTCTCTTATGTTTCATTGAAACTATCGTGAATGAATCAAACTCTTCATTATTATGAGAAGGAAGAGATTTCTTAGAAGTTGGTTGAATTTCTTCTGCTTTGGGGAAAATTTTGAAAAAATTTCAATGCTCATGCCATGAGTTACATTTAAAGGGAATCTACTAAGAATCGAGAGCCTAAAGATGACTCCATCCCTCCACATTAAGTTGAACCACCTACGATATTCCTTTTTCAAATTTGATTTCCACAAATTCTAGCACAAGTGAGGATATTTCCTTTAATATTATCATGGGTTATATAACAACCCATCTTGTCTTTGATGGATTTGAAAATGTCATCATTTGAAAAAATTAGAGGAAAGTACAACAACTTAAACCCTATTGGGATGAAGAGATTTCCATATGAGGGTTAAAGTCAAGAGACCAATGGGTAACAAATAGACACCTAGATCCCATAAATAAGTGCTAAAATGGAAGATCATGTCTTCTCTTCTATTTTTTTAAGTATAAAAACAAAAAGAACCTTTTCGACAACAAAAAATTGTTCAGTGCATTTTTTTTTTTAAAGAAACGATTATGATTTTTATTAATAGTTATTTGGTTTCAAGGCCAAAACCTTTACATCTTCTTTAAGAGCTTCATCAAGAATGTTCAAGAACATCCAAAAAATACTTTCTTTCCTCCTAGTTTGACTACCTAAAACATTGCTAATCTGGTAGAGCCCATACATTCGCCAAAATACTCCTAAAATAGCTACATACATGCAATGCATAACTTAACAATCAGAAGGTTTAATTAACATGCTCAAAAACACCTAATTCATGAATAAATTCTTTTGGATTCTATGCCATCTTCCTCAGCTGTATTGGAGAAGCGATAAGGTCTTCCTCCTTCACCTCAAAAACATTTTGAGGTACCTCTTCCTCCGCAGCTAGAGACACCATCAAGTTCATTCCCTCATTCATAGCTTGTCCAATTCCAACGTAGAAATCCCTGATGAAGCCTCTAAATTGGCCAAGTGGTGCTCCATGGAGTTGGAGTCCAATTGCAACCTCTCTACCTTGGTCTATAGAAGACCAATTTTCTAAGACAAGAGGACTAACTAAGCTTGCACACTGGAGGTACCCATCACTTCTTGCTTGGTAAGAAAAGTAAGGATATATTCTGTAGATGTCATAAGATAATCCAAACAAATTGAAAATTCATCCTTATAGAGTCACGAGGATGTTACATAATGATTTCAATCCCACAATACACCCTTTCCCACTATACACCCTTTCTACTTGCAAATTGAGAAATTATGTTGATTATGGTAATGAAACGATGCCAGATAGGCTCTTCTTGTAGCATAAAAGAACTTCCTCCATGATGTTAGTGTGCTTTGAAACTTCAATGACAATAAATACTATGCACAATTGTAGGACCAAACATTTAAATACTTCATTTATTTTGCTAAAATTCCATCCATCTCCAAAAACAATCTATACCTATAGCATGCTTAAATCTCCTCGAAGTCATCCTTCTGGTATAACCTACACAGCTTGTCATGTTTAATGGAGGTTTGGTCTTTTCTCCATTTGTCCCTTCTAATGCATTCCCACATATGGACAAGCCAGATGGTCACCATGATTTGGATCCCGATAAAGAGAGAAAGAAAACACGAGATCAAAAATTGAGAGTGAGGTAACTCCATTAGTTCATTAGTCGATTAAGGGCCCTTATTTCACTATTTAAATATATCCAACGTTTTTTCCTCCAATGAATATGTTGTATTTTCATGGCAAAGGTTTATGTGTTCTAGTTGAATTATTTAGGACCAATATCCCTTGTTCAAAATAAACTCCCTTGTATGCAAGTGCATCTGCACTAGAGTTAAGATGACACTTGATGTGGAAGAACTCAACCTTCTCAAATTTTGACGATTCCAGACTTATTCTATGCATGATGGAGGAATGGGCCTACTTCTTATTCTCTTGAATTTTTCTCACCTACTAAATGACAATCATAGAGTCTCCATATACCATCATTTGTCGAATTCTCCTTGAAATAGCCATATATAACCCTTTCCACAAGGCTAAGAATTCTGCTTGATTGTAGGTTGCTTTTCCTAGTCCCCATACATAGTGTATCTCTGTTTTTTTGTTAGAGCCCAATTTGACCCCTCCTGTTCCTTCCTCCCTTTGTTCAGTGCAATTTTTAGAAAAATATTCTTGAATAGTTATGGAGTTAGGGAAAAGAGGTATAAACTTATCAACAAGTGCATGACCCTTGGGAATAATGGACTTCATTTTCTCCATAGAAGTTCCCAGGTTTAGATTAGGAATGGATTCCACTTTTTTGGAAAATCCGTGATTCTCACAACATTTCTCCCTATATGATTTGGAATCTTTGACTAAAGAGTCAAATGTTTCCTCATCTAAGATAGACAATTTTTCCATAGGAACACTCTCTAGTGAGGTACACATTCCATAATTTTTGCACTCTGAGTGGAAATCTAATTTTCCAAGTTATGCAATTTAGTAACCAAATTAAAAATAAAGGACTTGTTACAATGTACATGCTCCTCATGGCTAAAGAGAGATTGTTGAATCTTTTATAGCTTACATGTGTCCATTTTACCTCCAAAATAATTGTATTCCTCTACTAGAAAGCATAGATGCATTATGATTGCTAATTTCTTGCTAGTCTTCAAAGGCATTGCGCTAAGTTGCCTTTGCAAATCTAGTCATGAAGTAGTCCTATTCCTCCCATTATACTCAACTTAGTTTTGATAACACCATAGGTTGTGTGCATAAATAAACCTCCATGTAGGAGGCTTATTGGGAAGCTCCTTAACTCTAATGAACAAATAAAGCAATAATAATAATAATAATAAAACACTTGGAAGCTACTTACCTCGTCAAAGAGAATTGAAAGAGATCTCCCATGAAATAGAACTATTATCCCACCACTATGCCAAAGAACAATCTTGAATAAGAGATAAGTGAGCAGAGTTAATGGCCGGCACAAGCGATTCATGATCTCCCATCTCTTCACAATACTATTCATGTAATGGATGGGAAATGTGGAATGCTTTATGTTTCCATAGTGACTTGCCATAAGGCTAGCCATGTGACAACTTATTACATTGATACTATCATGTCCATAATGAACATTAGGGGATGGGGTTATGTTACAAACTTCCATTCACCATTAATTCCCCAATTTTTAACCTAGTTAGATACTTTATCCAATGATTAAATAATGAATAGTCCCTTGGCTTTGAGTTATTTACGATATTATTAATGAATTTTTTGGAATCAAATATTATTATGAGAGATTTCACCCCTATTTCTTTAGCCACTTTGAGCCATTCCCACAAGGCATTATCTTTTGCCATGATGTTGGAAGTTAGATGCAAAGGCCCCATCCATAATACGTTCTAGATGCCCCTTTAAGATCCATGATAATCCCTTGCACCTTCCATCCTAATGAAATGGGATTTACATTATTATTGAGTTTTTATTATTATTATAATATATGATATTATATATTTGATAATAATTTTTAATAATTTTTTACTTTTTTTTTTGTATCTAAAGGAATCAATAACTAGGCCTCTTTCGTACTCACATGACACGAGGTTGATTCAAACTGTACCATTGTAACTTTTAGGTGCCTACATATGTTCTTTATGCGAACATGGGTTAATTGAGGGGATTTGAACCTCAAATCTCATAGATTACATAATGCTTCATAACACAATGATCGCCAATTGTGCTACCCCTAAGGGATTATATTTTTTACTTTTGAGAATTACTTTAAATAGTAAAGTTATATATAAGCCTCCATGTAAGAGACTTATTGTGAAGCTCCTTAACTCCAATAAACAACTAAATCAATAATATTATAATAATAATAATAATAATAATAACAATAATAATAAAAGTTGCTTACCTCGTCAAAGAGAATTGAAAGAGTTTTTCCATGAAATAGAACCATTACCCCACCACTATGCCAAATAAAATCTTGAATAGGAAATAAGTGAGCAGAGTTAATGCTTGGTACAAGCGATTGATGGTATCCCATCTCTTCACAATATTATTCATGTGATTGGATGGGAAATGTGGAATGCTTTATGTTTTCATAGTGACTTGCCATGATACTAACCATGTGATAACTTATTACATGGATACTATTATGTCCATAATAAACATTAGGGGCTGGGGTTATGTTACAAACTTCCATTCACGATCAATTGCCCAATTTTTAGCTTAGTTAGATACTTTATCCAATAATTAGTAAGGAATAAACCCTTGGCTTTGAGTTATGTACTATATTATTAATGAAAGTTTTGAATCAACTTCTTTTTTTAAAGAACAGGTATGTTTTCATTAAGAAAGGATGGATTCTAGGTCATTACCTAATACATATTGAACCCTTAACTCCTATTCTGTCTTCCAAATATTCCACTAATATATATTACAACTTACACTGGTTCTATATACATCTATTCTAAACAATTTCTCCTTATACAATCTCCAAAAAACACCTAGAATCGCTATAAACCTACAAACATTTTAAGATATTTTAGATATGGACCTTGCCACATTTTCCTTGTTTTAGAGGTGACCTGGTGTTCATCATTTTCATTTTCATGTTGTAGAGGTGAAGCCTGTTCCATGCTGATGCTCACACTGCTTCCATCTCTGCTCTACATGTCGGCGTTGTCCTACCTCTGCACCATTCCTTTTGGCTCATTAACATGTTTCACTATCCCCTGGTCTTCTGCTCCCTGTATCATCTCATCCATTCGCAGTGTCAACATATCCATTGTCAACTGAATCCTCTCCAACTTGGTTTCCAAGAGCCTCAATTTCTGGGACATAAATTCATGGTGGGCATGATTTTCAAAGATAATCATGTTTGCCAGTGTAATGGAAAGGGACATCATGTAATCAAATGCACCCTCTTGTTGCTCCAGTGTTACTTCTTTCACCATTTTTATTGCTACTGGCCACGATAAACACTCGGCATAATTTCTCCCCTCTACTCTGAGTGAATTGGCTGCAATTATCTGGATTTTATTCCACTAGAATGAAATTTAGATCTTTATGTTTTATCGAACCCATCCTCCTCCATTTATGCCTTATGATTGCTCCTTTATCGCTACATAATTCCCAATATGTTGATTGGATTGGAAGATTCAAGGACATCATGGGAAGGAAATTTTCTAGTACTAAGTGAATTAATAGCAAGGTGCACACGGTTGTTACTAGTGTCATGACTGGAGCATGTATTAACTTGCCTACTCTTATTTCCTCATGGAAATGACAATTAGATATCGACTTGTCCAACCTCCAGCCTTGCATGACATCCACCATTCAAGTGGATGAGCGTTTGTGTCCTTTGTTGATGTGATTTCGTCTCCATGGCATGGGGAAGATTAATGTTGATGTTGCTAATAATAACCGTAATCTAACAATTATGTTTTTTTGTCGTGAAATTTATGGAAATTCTGATCATATTTTGAAAAATTATGGCATAGAGTTTTGTAAATACAAGTAAAATTTGTCAAAATTCATAATTTTAGGTGCCATAGAAGTTTTTGATAGTGCTGAATCCATTTCCACCATCAAAAACATGATTCAAGCATTGCTTCTACAATATTTTTTGAATTTGTTTTTGCCCGGATTCCGGCCACTTCTGATCGTCCGAGAAATTCCCCCACCTCTGTAAATCACACCTTGGTAATATGGTGAGTGCGTTGTCCAAACGGAAATGGCCGATGCTACCACTATTTTTTTTTTTTTTAATGATTGATTCCTCCCAGCGTTGTGCACAAGCCCAAATAAAATCCACAATGGAAGAACACAATGAAAGAGCACAAGGAAAGGGCGTCATATTATTGATAAAATTACTTATTTATACAAATGCAATCTAGGTACGAGGCAATTGTGTCTCGGTAACTTATTTACCATAAAAACGAGATGTAAAACTAATTACATATTATTTATACAAATGCAATCTAGGTACGAGGCAATTGTGTCTCGGTAACTTATTTACCATAAAAACGAGATGTAAAACTAATTACATATTATACAATATACAATAACAATCCCGAAGGATTAGTTAACATTTCCCCCTTAATCTGAAGGGGCATCTGACATTCCGAGTAACATTCTAAACTTTTCAAACTTTTCACGTCCCAGTGGCTTTGTAAATATGTCTGCGATCTGTTATGAAGTAGGACAATGTGTAAGATGAATAAATTTGGCCTCTACATAATGTCGAATAAAGTGATATTGGGTGTTAATATGCTTTCTTTGATCATGAAACTAGGGATTCTTGGGCCAACTAAATTGCAGAAGAGTTGTCGACGAGTAGTGGAGTTGATGCCTTTTGTTTCTCCTGCAAGTCTTCAAGTATTTTGCGAAGCCAAATGATTCCTTTTGTAGCTTGAGTTGTTGCAACATATTCAACTTCAGTGGTAGAATCAGCAGGAACAAATTGCTTGCGTGATCTCCAACTGATGGCTGCTGATCCAAGACTCATCAAATAACTAGAAGTAAATACTCCATTCTCCTTGTCTCCATCAAAATCAGAATTTGAATCGTTGGTGAGATGGAAATCTACAACTTTGGAATATTTGATGCCATATGTTCAAGTTCCTTTCAAATACTTGAGCACTTGCATCACTGCATTCCAATGACCTTCACATGGCTTATGCATGAACCTCAAAAGTATCCCTACAACAAAAGCTATGTAAGGTCGAGTAGTAGTTAGAAAATTTAAACTTCCAAAAAGTTGCCTATACTTTGTTGGATCTTCAAACATACTTCCTTTAGTGGAAGTAAGCTTCAAATTCTGCTTCATATGATTAGCGACAAGATTACAATCCTACATCCCAAATTTTTCCAATAGCTATCCAATATACTTTTTTTGAGAAATGAAAATATATTTGGGTTTCTGATCAACTTCAATCCCTAAATAATAATGTAATAAACCCAAATTTGTGATGTCAAAAACTTTCAATAATTCTATTTTAACGAACACTATATAGTCATCATTGTTTCATGTGATCATCAAATCATCTACATACACAACCAAATATACAACTGACTTTCTAATTTTATTAACAAAAAGGATTTCATCATCCAGATCAAATAACTTATAATTCAACTGGAGAAGATGTTTAGTTAACTTTTCATACCATGCACGAGATGCTTGTTTCAGTCCATACAAAGCCTTAACCAATTTGCATACCTTTTGCTCTTTGCTTTTAACAACAAAACCTTCAGGCTGAAACATATAAACATCCTCCAAATCACTATTCAAAAAAGTTGTTTTAACATCCATGTGGTGTATCTTGCGGCTATTCTGAGCTGCAAGAGAAAACAAAGTTCTAATTGTGCCCCATTTTGCTGTAGGAGCAAATGTCTCTGTGTAGTCAACGCCTTCCTTCTGAGCATAGCCTTTTGCTACAAGTCTTGCCTTGTAATTATCAAGCGAACCATCTGCTTTGTATTTGATCTTATATACCAATTTGCAACCAATGGGTTTGATACCTGCAGGAGGATCCACTAACCTCCAAGTTCCATTCTTGATAAGTGCATCATATTCCTTTTGCATTGCATCCTTCCATTCATCAAAATTAGCAACTTCTTCAAAACAATTAGGTTCACTAATTGTACAATGATTTAATTCATGGTCATGAGAAACATTACATGAATCACCTTTAGAAGACATTCCTGTTTCAAAATCATCATACTTGCTTGGAACTTTTCGAGCACATGTAGATCTTTGTAAAGGTTGTTGAAGTGGTTGTGATGGTTGCTCATCTTGAAAAACAGGCTCAAGAACAGGCTTTTCAAGAGCAATTTCTGGTCCTGCATAAACATTACTATCATCCAAATTTTCTTTAGCAATAACATTCTCATGAGTCAAAGATGGAAGAACCACAAACTGATCCAAAATGGGAACCCCCCCTTTAGTGTGTGGTACAACATTATCAGATTCAAAATAGAACTTCTTGGATGCAAATTTCTCCAAATGAGCGAGTTGCTTATCAACAGTGGAAGTAATTTTATCTGATTCAAGGAAAATAACATCTCTGGAAAGAATGAACTTCTTATTCTCCTCATCATACAATCTATAAGCTTTGGAAGTAGAAGAATATCCCAAGAAAATACATTTGCGACTCCTAGCACCCAAGTTGTTGTGCTAATGTTTAGGAATTAATGTATAGCATAAAGAACCAAAGGCTCTAAAATGTTGAACAACAGGAAGACGATTATACCACATTTCATAAGGATATTTATTATTAATGACAGAAGAAGGACAATGATTGTGAATATAAGCTGCACAAAGCACTGCTTCTCCTCAAAACATCAACTTAACATTCTTAAAGAACATCATAGATCTAACCATATTAAGAAAAGTTCTATTCATACATTCTGCAACGCCATTTTATTGTGGATTATAAGGTATGGTAGTCTGATGTTTGATTCCATTTTCCTTCAAGTATTGTTCAAAAGCATGAGAAGTGTACTCACCACCATTATCAGTTCTGAGAATGCCTATATTCTGTTGAGTTTAGTTTTTAATCATCAAATGAATTTTTGAAAACATCAAACACTTGTGACTTATTATTTAACAAATAAACCCAACACAGTCTCGAGTAATCATCAATAAATGTCAGCACATATCTATTTCCATTTGCAGTTGCAACATGCATAGGTCCACATAAATCTAAATGTATGAGACCTAATTTGCGTGAAGATCTCAAAGAAGAACTATGAAAAGGTTGTTTACAATGCTTCCCTATAATACAAGCATCACAAGGTATAATATTTCTTGGCACTGTTGGAAGACCTTTAATACCTTGCTTTTTCATAATTTTGATGCTGCCATAATTGATGTGACCAAATCGAGCATGCCACAACAAGTTGGGAGAGAGGATCTCACTTTGTTGTGCCAAAAGAAAGGAACTTTCATGAGAATTAGTAGATGAAGTACCATTTAATTTTAAAAGCGTACCTTCTTCCACACTAGTCATAACAACTGCATGATTAGATGCTCTCCTTATCTCGATGATGCCATCAAATATATGAATAGAATGCCCCTGCTGCCGCATATGGATAAGAGACATCAAATTTCGCTGAAACTGTGGAATATAAAGTACATCTTGTAGAACGTAATCTGCAAAATTCGGTATCTTGAAATGAATAGACCCAATGGCAGATGGTTTAATTTGAGACTTGTCAGCAAAGTAAATAACACCATCAATGTCGTCACTGAAAGTTTCAAAAAAATCTTGCCTAAATGTCATGTGACAAGTGGATCCTGAATCTAAAATCCAAGTATCTCACCATGAAGAATATGCAGTGTTGAAAACATCATTCATATTAAAATTACAGTGAGCAACAATGTAATGTACAGACTCTGATGATTTTCCTTTGTCTGGTAGTGGTTGATCTTTCTTTTCATTTAATTGTTCTCTCCTTTCACTGACTTTCTCCCAATGGATTTTACAGTTAGTAGAAGCATAACCAATTTTACCACATCTAAAACATTTGATAACTAGTCTATCATTAAAATTCCTTTGTTGTCTATCTCCCTGATTATTTTCCCCCTTGCCTCTATAATTTTTCCTACCACAACCTCTACTAATTTTATCACCTCTATAAGTTTCAACATGAGACTTCTGATCGTTTTGTGCAAGGCACATAGTTTCTACATTAGAGTTAGGTGGAACCTCTTTCTTCCCAAAGGCTTTTTCTCTCTCAATTATTTTCCTTACTAGTTTATCAAATGTAATGTCTTTTAGCTGCCCACTAGCTTGGAGAGATTCCAAATAATTTGAATAGATAGGGTGAAGGACTTTTTTTAAAAGCCGTAAGTTGTAAATCTACTTTAATTCCAGTGGCTTCTATATCATGAAAGATGACTTTTATTTTAGAGGGACTCTTCAAAGAATCATTATCCTTCATCTCCAAATTAAACAACTTTAACAATGATTGAATAATTTCGAGTTCTGAGTGTGAATCATACAATTCTTTCAACTTCTTTAATGCTTCGAATGCAATGCCACAAGAAACGATATATCTACTTACCTCTTTTGTCATGGATGCAATTATTAATGCATATGCCTTGTTGTCTTTTGTCTCCCAAATTGCATGCTGCTTCTAATTATCAGGCGCCTCTGGTGCAATTTCTTTTCCATCACTATCATTCTTGCCTTGACAAACTTCCCACAAATCATTAAAAACAAGGGTAGTTTTAAGCTTTCTAAACCACTCTTGATAATTTTCCTTTCCATTAAGAACAACTCCAACTATGGAAAATATTGAAGTCATAATTGTTATGTAGCCAAATATTCTTCAAATCCTTTCAAATTCAAAATATATACAATGCTTCTCAAAAGATTAAATTTGTTTCTCCTCTTTTTTAGCAAAGAGCTAGGTTCAAATCTTATTAGCCTTCAAAAATAAATTTTATTTTACCAATGTCCTCTTAAAAAAATATGTATTTCAAATCACTAGAAAATTGACCACTTTTTAATTAAAATTTCAGCCACCTAAAAATATAAATATCCTTGACCACTCTTCAATTAAATGTATCTTATTATCCTTCATAAATTTTACTGTCATTAAACTTATGTTTACTATGGTAAATGCAAATATTGTGATTAAACTCTTGTTTACTGCAGTAACTGTAATTACTAAAAAAATTATGCCACTCAATTTCTCCAATCGTGTTTCATTATGACTCAAATATATGAAACTTACAGAGAGTCAATAGTTTGTTGCTGCACTCTCCACTCTCTCCAATGGATTAACCTTCTTCACAGTCTTCACGCTTCGCGTCTCCTTTACACCATAGACTTCAAATACATGGAGTTTAGGAACAACTCAACGAGGGCTCTAATACCATTGTACAAGCCCAAATAAACTCCACAATGAAAGAACACAATGAAAGAGCACAAGGAAAGAGCATCATATTATGGATAAAATTACGTATTTATACAAATGCAATCTAGGTACGAGACAATTGTGTCTCAGTAACTTTTTAACCGATGGAATGTAAAACTAATTACATATTATACAATATACAATAACAATCCAAAAGGATTAGTTAACATGTTGATTTCTATATTCACCTCTCATGGTATAGGTTTGATTGAATATTCCTAATCCTCCACTTTCATTACCCCCTGTTCTAGGAGGGATCCTTTCTTGGATAAAGAGTTTGCCACTATATTAAGATTTCTGTTAATATAATATATCTCTACTTCCTCAAATTTTGTCAAAAGGAGCTTGATTCGATGCAAAACTGGAATCAAGGTTTGATGAGGGCTACCTTCAACTTTGCTCACATGGTTTCCTACAATCAGCGAGTCACTGAACACCATTAAATGACGAATTCCTTTGGTTAGAGTCAATTCCAATCTTTTCCACAATGCTGAATACTCATCTTAGTTGTTTGTTGAGTCCCCTCGATCCTGAAAAATTGAATCCCCCTTTCTTATCAAGGCGAAAGATAACCCCTCTCACTCTTGCTGCCCCTTTGGAATCAACTATATTATGAGAGATTGAACCCATATTTCTTTCGCCAGTTTGAGCCATTGCCACAAGGCATAAGCTTTTTCCATGATGATGCAAGTCAGATGCAAAGGCCCCATCCATAATAAGTTCTAGATGCCACTTCAAGATCCATGATAATCCCTTGCACCTTCCACCCTAATGAAATGGAATTTATATTATTATTATTATTGATTTTTTTTTTCTTTTGTGTAATATATGATAATAGATATTTGATAATATTTTTTTTACTTTTTTTTTTGTATCTTAAGAAATTGATAACTAGGCCAATTTCATACTCACGTGACAGGGTCGATTCAAACCACGATCATTGTAACTTCTAGGTGCCTACATATGCCCCTTCTGCAAACATGGGTTAATTGGGGGGATTTGAACATCAAATCTCATACATTACATAATGCTTCATAATGCAACCATCGCCATTTGAGTTGCTCCCTAAGGGCTTATAATTTTTACTTTTGAGAATTACTATATATATATATATATATATATATTATATATATATATATATATATATATATATATAAGTTGGGCAGATACTTTGTATTTATTCATATAAAATTCTTGTTGTGCTTACTGGTTTGCTACTAGGGTTCAACCAAACCAATATCCCATCATTAGAGTCATAGCCCAAGTCTAAAAAGTATTATGAAGTCTACCAAACATAAAATATTGAAATAGCTACATCCTATACTGAGGACTTGGGAACCTTTTTTATTTATATTTTCATTGCAACTATGACTGCATAACAAAAATAATAAATACTATGAACAATATTTAGATAGTGAGTGAATCCACTTGGTTTGTATTTGGTGGTCTTGTCTCCTCCTGAGAAATTAAATTCCATATTGGCTAGCTTTTTTGCTAGCATTTTTACCTTCTTGTCCAACTTTCTTATGTGAGCCTATACCACATCAACACTCATTATAATTTATTTTTGAGCTTTTGACCTCTCTATCAGGACTTTTCCCATTATCGTTTTAAGCTACAAATATATGTTTGTGGTTTGCATGTATTTTATTTGATGGGTTCTACTACTTCTTGTATCAGGTACCCAATTTCCAACCTGTTCATCTACCTTCTCATTTGAGATGAACCTATGATTAATTCTAGACTCTCTCTCAACATCAATATCTCTTCTAATTGCTGGAGGGGTGTTCCTAATATAAGTGTCTACAAAGTCTTAAACTACTAGATGTGCTCAAGAAGTGGTAGGCATCTTGGTGCTCTAATGCCCTCACCTACCATTGGACCCTACTCATCTCAACATGACTACTTTGTAAAAGGGAAACTGGGGTAAATAATGCTGAGGAAAAACCGAGAAAGGAGGGGAGAAAAACAACCTTGAGCATGTTTGAAACGAACCCAAAGATAGACCAAACCAACTCCTTATCTCCTAAGAAAAGAAGGATAGAAGCTAGACAATAAAATAAAAATAAATCACACCCCACTAGGGCTAACCAACACAACAAACAAAAAATGAATAGGAACCAAACTCAGCCTAAATTGAGATCGAAATCACCAAGTAGTAAAAACAGACCATAATAGACCACATGAGAAAACCATGAAAAAAACTTACAAAAGGAAGTGACTCCTAGAGAGAGATCCAAAAGAGGATTGAGTTCAAGGCATGAAAGGACATAGATGAAGATGAATAAGAAAAAGTCGCATAGAGGTCTCGACAAAAGATGAACCCAACAAACTAAACCAAAATTATCCTTGGCTCCTAAAAAAATTACTAGAGATTAAAGAAAAACTTCTTTTCCTTTTTTTGAAAAATAATTAAACCCAATAACCCCTTAGAAATAATGACAAAGTCATTAACCTAGATATAGATCTTTCGACAAACAACAAAGAGAGACTTAACATCACCCCCCTCCCCAAAAAAGGAAAGAAAGAAGTCAACAACGTGTTATGTAAAAGCCACCACAAACCTGGTTAAACTAAGTGCAATAATGCTTTCCTTACCAACATGGTCCTAGATCCCCCACCTACCCTTGCGGCTTATTTTCATAATGATTGTAATCATGGAGTTGGCACTCACCTTGGGGATTTTTCAAAATATATTGTTTATGAAGAAATAAACAATCATAAATTTAATTTTAGTTAAATGATTCAAAAATTAATTGAATTGTTATGTTATAGAAAATAAAATAATAAATTATAATTTTATTTTACAAATAATAAATTTAGAAAAACGTTAAATATAAGAAAAATTAAAATTATTTTCAAAAAAAATATTTTTTAACAAATAAAATGTTTAAAACAAAGACTATAATTTGAAATAAATTCAGTGATATGGCATTTATAAAAGATTATGTCAACTAAGTTTATTTTTGATGATTGAAATGGTTGTTATTTTTCTCATCCAAATTCAAAATTTTCAATTCTTTTAAGTAACATATTCAACTCATATTAAGTATATTCTTGTAATGACCTCAAAAATTATTATTACGATTTTGAACCCTAAAAATATTTTACTCCCACACACACATATAAAATTCAAATACTAAGATACTTACATGGACATCTTAAAATATTCTCATATAATAAGTTATTCGTCATTAGCGCACACTTAGTGCAAGTCCTCCTATTCACATTATATGAATTTATGAAGGGAACGAAATGCAATATAGATTTAAAACCTAAACACAAGGATACATTAAAACTTTACTTCAATTAATAAATACAAAATGTTAAAATTGTATACATGTACAATGAAAACAAACTAGCTTGAATGGTAGTAGTCTATCTCTGAGAAGAGATCTGATGGCTATACGCTTTCCTGAACTATGTTACAACGAGGCTTAGATGTCTATTATCCTAAAGAAATAATGAGAAACCTTAAATACCCAAAAACCTAACCCCCATAGATGAAGCACGAAAGGCTATTGGGCCCCGATGGGGTGAATTGGAATGTCAACTTCTCGAGGTTGTATCTTTGGCATATGATCTTTGTTGGCGTACATGATAGCCCGTTGGAAAAGTCTATCCGAGAATTACATTTTTAGACTGCCGACAGAAGTGGATAAATATCGTCGATCCGTTTCCCTAAATAATGTCATTAAGACCTCAAAACTACTTTGGAAATTCAAAATCTAAAAATGGCTAAAAATAGAAAACTACCACATTCAGAAAATTATACTCCCATATCTACTTATTATTAATAAACATTATAATAAAATTATATATACTTAGAAAAATAGGAATCACATGGTTTTTATAAATGGAATACACATTCACACTTTTTCTTATTAAAATGACATAGAATGTTATTTGTTTTAATAATATTATTAAAAATATATTTTCAAATAAAATTTAGTATCACGATATTTTAATGTGTATTTTATTTATTTCAATTAATTAATTATAAAAATTATTTATATTTTGGTTATGTTTTTTAAAATGCTATTAATGATTTCATAACATTCGTTCAAGTGTAACGTACACTTAAAAGCTCTTTCATAATATAATAACAAAATAAACCACCGAGGACATGAAAGGGTCCCTACACCATGGATTTAATAGTTTTGCTTTAGTTGAATGATTAAGGTTGTTAGTTGTACCATTTAATGTTTTGTTTGATCGTTAGTTCATGAGTAAATTTCCTAATTTTCAATTTGTTTTAATGAAATATTTTTCAATTTTCTTTACTTTTAATTTGTTTTAATTAAGGTTAATTATTAATTAATAGTAATTAAGGTGTAATTTAATTTATAGATAAAATGTTTTTATTAGTATCAGAATTCGATGATACAATCTCAAGTGAGATTGTAATTTTTTGTTGTTATTTAAAATACATTTTTGAATGAATAAATAGATTCAATACCTTGAAAAACTCTTGGCACTTGAATTCTACATATTAAACCACTTAAACTCAAGTTTTTAAAAATATCTACTGGATTTTGAGTAAAATTAACCTAAAAAACGCTTTGGAAAAGGTCATTTCATGTATAAGTTAGACTACACCATTAATTAATACATCATATTATATTTTTAACATCATGTCGGCTTATTAATAGAGCCTAACCCTGAGGGCACTGAGGATAATTGACCCCGTGACCTCCCATTAGTGAGGTGCTTTAGGGACGAGAACTCGACCAATGGAGTCAACCCATAGGACTTTTTAACATCTATATATAATAATAATGTTAAATTATTAATAATAATTAAAATCAATTATATTTTTATATTTAAAATTTTATATTAATATTTTTTAACAAGAATTGAGAATAGTTATTATATTAAAAGACATTAAGTTAAACCTCAGTTTAGATACGTAATTTAGACAAGCAAGTTGAAACCAATGGACATGGTTAGAATGGAGTATATATCAACAATCACTTACAAAGTTATGACCTTAAAGCTTTTGAACAAAGCGGTACAATATCTATAGTATTCCACTTGTACATTTGCCAACACTGACCTAACAAAACTAAAATTTACAAACTATCAAAATGTTATATTAAACCATGAGGAATTATTCCTCTGCTTTGATTTTTGAGTCTCTTGATTAATCATTAAGAAATGGGGACATACCCCTTTTTCTCCTGCCACCAAAGTTTACCCTGATTTAGCCTTGATCCCAAATTATCCATGTGATCAACCTTGGAGTTGTTTGATTTGAGAACATGGAGACATTTCTTCTTTGGAATAAAATAATACAATTGATAAATCCGCTTAAAAATACGACTTACATTTGTATCTAAGGGGAGAGATCTTGAATATAAATGGTGAATTATATTCAAGGAATCACCAAAAATGATCACCTCCTGAATTCTTAGATTCAAAATTTCCCTCAAACCCTGATATAAGGCATAGGCTTTAGCAACATTGTTGGAAGTGTGACCTAAATGTTCTTCTTTATTCTTATAGCAAAACAATACCCCCCGCTCCTGCCACCCCTATTTAAACTTTATATTATCAATCATAATTTGTTTTTTTGTAAGCTTAGTAGGACCTTTCATTCATTCATTTTCAAAGTAGGTTACTTCCATAAAAGACATTCAAAGTACTACTAATTGACATATACATAATCAAAATTTGACAAAAAAGGAAATTACTAAAAACTATTCATTTAAGGACTCCATCGGAGCTAGGTCCTTTGCCCTGGAACTTGGTAATTCGGATCAAGGAAGGTACATAATGTGCTTCCCAATACGACCCAAATGAACATTCTGCTGCTGAATTTGAAATTGAATAAGTTGGAATTCCTTCTGAACTTCTTGAAATCCAGGATCAACTTTGATGGAAGATGTTGCATTCATAATAGCTTTGGCTACTATGTTCTTCATCATATAATAGAGATGGAGTGTCTGCTTGTATTGGGTGAGTCGACCACGGGTGTGGTCTGGATCAGGGACCAACAAACTCCAACCCTCCATCTGAATCTCCTTTTCAGCCCGTTGGTTGAGGCTGACCTCCCAACTCGCAATCATCTGTCTTATCTACTCAGGAGCACCTGTTGTATATGCTTGGGTTGTGACAATGATATGTTGATTATGCGGTTTTCGTTTGCTTCTCCTCGACGGCTTCGACAAGGATGCTCCTCGTCCTCCCCGAGACCCACTCTTTTGACTACGCCCGCCACCCCCAGTGCCTGACGGGCTTGTGTCTGTGGATGTCCTAACCATTTCTGTCAACCTCCTCTGAGTTACACTATACGTTTCTAACCAAGCCGCTAATCGAACAGAGGCCCTTGACTCGTAGACTAGGTAGTCTCTATAATTAATGAGACTTGATGCAGTTACTGATAATAAGAGTAGGAAATAAATAATATTAAACCCAGGCCAAGTGAAAGTAGAGTAGGTCATGATGACCAACCTCCATTGACTCTTTCTTCCTATTACTAGCACCCTGTGCTTAGACATCGCACGAAATAAATATAGGCCAGAGAGGGTCTGTCTCCACCAGATGGAAGAGCTACCCACTGGCTCCTCAAGCCATTTTCCATATGCAAATACATCAATGCATTGCAAAACTAGCAATGATGACATGCAAAGAATAATCGCAAGACATTTTAACCAAATATAGAAACAACCATTGTACCTAGGCGGTAAATTCTTCCCACATAGACAAGGAGCCCAAATTAAACCATAAATTCCCATTCAGAGTAGTAAGATACCATAAGAAACGTATATCAACTTGGAAACAACTATTTCAAGATAAAATTGAGCCACACAGGCATGCTTATCATATGAACAAACATTACCAAGTCGCGCAATCATCCATTCATAGGAGGGGGTAGAAATATTACATCCAACATTCAAAATAACAATTTTTTGCGGGCAGGGATGAAGGAAAAGAAATGAGACATACCCTATTACTAGCGCCATGAAGCTGACACAAATGACCTCTCACATACGCTTCCTCCCTGCTAAGCTTGCCACTAGAAGGGAACCCGAGTGCCTCCTCGCAACTCTCAAGACCTCGCTATACCACAACTCAACTGCATGAAATGCAATACAAGCATTCACCACTTGGAGCATTATTGATCAGTGGCAATTAACACCTTCCTTAATTCCTCCCGTGCCTCCTCTCCTATTGCATCCGCCTGATCACACATGCCCTGCACCTACCAAAGCCGCCCTTCCTTATGTTCTTCCATCTAATCACCACTAACGGGAGTCCCAAGTGGGACAATGAAATGGCACGCACCCCAATTGGGGAATTATCAATCATAATTATAATAACTAATATGTAATTCTTCATCATTACATACCTTTAATTAATGATTATTATTAGATTTAGTGTTTTTATAACATTTATTTCTCTGTCTCCATGTAATTCTTGTTTTCTTTTATGATAAATCTTCTTTTAAATTTGAAAGGTTAACCTCAAAGTGACAAAAAACTGATTATTCTCCAACTATTCAATCCAATATACCTTTAATTAATGATTATTATTAGATTTACGATTTTTATAGCATTTATTTCCTTGTCAACCTGTAATTCCTCCTTCTCCTCCTCCTCCTTAGGGTTTTTATAACATTTATTTCTTTGTCACCATTAATTCCTCCTCCTCCTCCTCCTCCTCATAATTATAATAACTCAACTAATATGTAATTCTTCATCATTACATACCTTTAATTAATGATTATTATTAGTTTTTGGGTTTTTATAACATTTATTTCTCTATTTCCATGTAATTCTTGTCACATCCCTTATCCTTATCAAAGACTATTATGGCTTTGAGGGATAACAACTCAACTAAATTATTTGTACCCCTCCCGAAGCCCATTTTTGTATGGAATACATGTTCTTCTACAAGAAAAAGGACAACCCCCCCAACTTTTGTAATTGGCCTCCTGAGAGGCACCATAAAAATACCCACGAAGCCGATCTGTTAGGAGTCTCCTTCTTAGTTTGACGCGACTGTGTTTTAACTGAAGATTGAGTAAAGTGTGAGAGAATTTCCAGTTCCTCGACTATTGTCTTCTCTAGCAACATGTGTTTATCTTGAAATATGCACTTGTTTCAAGCTAACTAGATGCCCCACGTGACTATCATAAGTAAAAATTTTATAAGTTTTGTGGTTTGGTTTTGATACAAAGTCCTCTAGCATTTTTCCATGCGTAGACCTTCCCATTTGCTCGCTGGTCTGAGAGAGGAATTACATAATACCTAGACTAATTTGGAGAAGGGGCATTCAATGAATATTTGACTTATCAATTCTCCTTCTGATCTGCATATGCAACACCACCAAGGTCTTATTTTTTATTGGATTTGCATCACGTTCCATGTTGGTGCCTTCCTTGTTAGTAAAAAACACATAAAGTCCTATACTTCATAGTGAATTTCAATTTCCAAATGAATTTCCATCACCAGACCTGCTGAATTGGTTGCCCCCCTACACTGATATGGAGATATCCCATCTTGGGAGCATATTGTCATGAAGGTGAAAAGGACCAGATTAGCTCATCTTTTGTATCTATTAATCGTACATTTTTTTCTTGCAAAGCTGTCACATATCTCATCTATTCCAACTAGACCCAATTCTCTTGCTCACCTCCAGCTTTGTTTCCATAAGGTGGAGTTTTGAGGATCTGATACTTGTGGTAGTCTCGAACATCCTCTTTCCCGGAGCTAATTGAACACCTATTCAAATAATCAGAATATGTCCCCACTGCCCACCCATGGATCTATGCCTACTCTGATATGACGCCCATCCCCTACTCTCCACACCAGAATTCTACTGACGATACCAAAAGAGTTTAGAACTACTCTCCATACTATTGAGATATTCACCCTTGACTTAACTGAAGTACAAATCCAGTCTTCCAAAGAGAAACAAGCTATATATTTTCCTATAACCACTTGAGTCCACATATTATCCATAGTGATTAATCTCCATCCACATTTTACAGCTAATGTCAACAAGAAGGAAACTATGTTTTTAAGTCCTATTGATGCCTCTAAAATCATTGCACCAACATTGGGGGATAACCACCCTGTACGGACCTTGAAGCAACTCCTTTTTCGTTTGGTATGGTGGCTCTGACTGGATAATATGGGACCCGTTTCCCAATAAAGTGTGATTTGATGAATGGGCATCTAAAATATATAACAAGATGATAGATGGTTTGATTTGTAAACTTATGAAAATATACAAATAGATCTATATATAACCCAGGTAATCCAATATCAAAGCGATTTATAATGATTTTTGGTAATCAAATGCTAATAAAGATCAATCACTTGACTACAGAAAGTTAAGCATGAATGATGATCACTTTAAACAAAGTGACATAAAAAATATCGCATATCATAATAACATCATTTGTCAGCATATGTGTTTAATAATATCAATTCCAACTTACTCAAAAGTGATATAATGTAGAATTCTGTGAACATTCACATATAACAATAATATCGAATCAAAAGACTATTTAATTGCATAACATGAAACAAAAAGACATTGATAAAAGTACCATATGTATTTGAATCGTCTTACAGAAGTAAGAGTCTGGTTCTCTCTTCTTATTTATGAAAACTTCAAAAAGATACATAAATGCAAGTCCTCTTGAAATCCCCTTTACAACAAGTTTGAACCTTGATCCTTGTCTTCTACAAAAATAAATTAAGAAGTGCATGATCTGAATGGAAAATGGCATCAACCCATGGTATTCATCCACCCATGGAATTTACCCATGGTATTGTAAGTGGCATCCACCCATGGTATTGTAAGTGACATCCACCCATGGTATTTGCCATGGTATTGTGACATCCACCCATGGTATTCATTCACCCATGGAATTGACCCGTGGTATTGTGACATCCACCCATGGTATTCATTCACCCATGGAATTGACCCATGGTATTGTAACTGAAAAATACTATAAGTAACAAGTCACATTTTGTAAAAGGACAGATTGTCCACCACAATGTAGACCTTACAATTATTATCTGTTTTAATAAAAAGTTTCTTTGTGGTTTTATTTATTGTGTGTTCTCTCATTTTATTTTCGGCATTGCAATTTTTCAGATCTTGGAGGCATCCCCCCAAGATCTGGAGCAATGGTATCAGAGCAGGTTATGATTCCATGGGAATGAGGGTTTCATGCATATTTCAATTTCAAATTTTTTCAGCAATATTCAACAAACTTCAAGCACGCACTGCAAACTCCACATAGCACTTTCTTGGGCCAAGTAGGAAGAATTTTTCTTTTTTGATTTTTTTTGTAGAATTTGTTTTTGGGTAGTGAGTTTGCAAATCAGATTTGAAACATTTGGTGCAATATTTACAAAAAAAATACCAGATCTGGATTCCTTGCGAAAAATACCAAAATTAAAAAAAAAATCGGCCGAATCAGAGTCTGGATGAGGGAGATATCGCTGATTTAAAATCAACTATGTTGTAGAATGTTTTTTTGATGACAATTGGTGGACGACGATTCTCCTATCATTTTTTGAAGATTTTGTGCAGAATTAAAAAAAAAAAGAGATTGTAGATCTAAGCTCTTCTTGAAAAATCACCCAATTTCAAAAAAGAAATGGGTCGAATTGGAGTTCGGATGTGGGAGATATCGCTGATTTAAAATCAATTATTTTTTTTCAGAACTTTTGTGACAACGGGAAAATTGCAGCGCGAATATGAGATTCTAGAATGTCCAGATAAGGACTTCCAACACATGGGAAGAGGTAAAATAGTCCTTCTACTTCCAAAAACAGGTGATAATAAATATTTTGAGTTATATTGACCGAGGTATGTCCATTTTAAGTTTGGAGCAACATTCAAAGTGGGTTCCCATTAGAGACGTGCCCTCCCACCCCACTTTAGTAGGCACATGCTTCACATTCATCAGTTTCAACATAGCAACATTCGTCTTGGGTTATTTGGAGATGTTCCCTCCCACCCCAGGCTATGTAGGCACTTGCTACTTCATCAACAACCAACATCACGGTTATGGGTCAACCACACAAAATCCTTGTCATTGAAGTCCATTTGCTAGGTCGCACATTGTTAGTATCACAATTGATCACAAGCATTACAGGGTATCTCTATCCTCGGATCTTCATTTGTCATGGTTATGGGTCATCCACAAAGCCACACTTCATCGAAGTCCATTTGCTAGACCGCACACTGTCAGTATCGCATTTGGTCACAAGCATTACATGGTATCTCTATCCTTTGATCTTCGTTCATCATGGTTATGGGTTATCCACAAACCCACACTTCATCGAAGTCCATTTGCTAGGCCACATAATGTTAATATCACAGTTGGTAACAAGCATTACAAGGTATCTCTATCCTCAGATCTTCATTCATCATGGTTATGGATTAACCACATAAAACCCTTCTGTTCAGTGGGTCTTCATATTCAACAAAGGTTTCACAGGAGGGAACTTCACGCAATGGGGACCATTGCTTCTTAAGGAGGGAGGAATGATCCAAATGGAAAGTGGCATCAACCCATGGTATTCATCCACCCATGGAATTTACCCATAGTATTGTAAGTGGAATCCACCCATGGTATTTATCCACCCATGGTATTGTAAGTGACATCCACCCATGGTATTCATTCACCCATGGTATTTGCCCATGGTATTTTGACATCCACCCATGGTATTCATTCACCCATGGTATTTGCCCATGGTATTTTGACATCCACCCATGGTATTCATTCACCCATGGAAGTGGTATTGTGACATCCACCCATGGTATTCATTCACCCATGGAATTGACCCGTGGTATTGTGACATCCACCCATGGTATTCATTCACCCATGGAATTGACCCATGGTATTGTAACTGAAAACATATTGTCCACCGCAATGTAGTCCTTACAATTGTTATATGTTTTAATACAAATTTTCTTTGTGGTTTTATTTACTGTGTGTTTTCTCATTTTCTTTTCGGCATTGCAATTTTTCAGATCTTGGGGACCTCCCCCAAAAATTCTGGATCAATGTAGAAATGTTATCTTCTTAAATCTAATTTAATACAATTTCAGGACCCTTTCTAAAATTACATGAAAGGGTCTTTATAGAAAAAATAAAAACAAATTGTGCGTAAAAAGTGCTTCGGGTGGTTGGAACAACCTTTCCCAAAATATGAGATTGCATGTTAAAAATAGAATTGCAATAGCTCTTGAAAATATGCATTGCATCTATCATTCCTCATGCGACTTTAACTGACAAATCTCGAGCATAGTTTGGATCTTTGGTGGATGACTCATCCTAACATGCAACTGACCTGTGTACACTGCATTTGAGAGTTCTGGCATCATGCGATTGGCTGCATCATCAAGACGTTTGATTGTCATTTGTTGGCTATGTGGTTTGACTAAATAGAACCAATGTGTATCCCAATTGAGGCTTTTTAATTCTTTGAGTTGCTCCTCTCTAGTATTCAAATCTTGTTTCCATTGTTTTTCCAACACTTTTGCTTTTGGAAGGTTTTCTGGGGAACACTCAAAAATTAAATTGGCTCTATGTAAGTTATCGCTTATCAACCCAATGATATTATTCATCACTGCCTTGGCCCTTGAAGTCGCTCTTTCTACTTTGATCAGCAGTGTCTCCCATTCTGAAAATAATATCTTCTTATGAGATTCTTCAATTCCTGGCAATTTAGCAGCCTTTCCCTTTTCTATGTTTTGCCAAGAGATATAACCTGTGATTTTGTCATCTTCATCCTCGAATTCCAACCTGGAATTGACTGCTTGATCTATCAGTGCGTTCGTTTTGATACACAGTGGATAAATGAGAGATATCTTTTGGCAGATTTTGGTTAGCTGTTGAGATAAGAAATTATTTATTTGTAAGGCTTCCTTTATAAACTCTTCAACTTTTGGATTGTTCTTGAATTGCTCCATTGAGAGTTGTAGTTGCTTTATTTGTTCCTCTTTAGATTTCATCTCTTCATGATGTGCCAGTTTTAGTTGTTCAAACTCTTGAGATAGCTGTTGTTGTCTTTCAATAACCTACTGATCAATCCTCTGTTTTTCCACCCTTAACTATTCTTCAAGTTGTTTAAGCTTTTGATCTTTTTCCTTGATCAATTGATTAACTTCGGTTGCTTTTTCAATCATGGTAGTTGTATATGCTCCTGTAAACTGAGATAATACGGTCAAGTCCTTAGATGGATTAACTTCTGAGTCTCTCTAGATGACATTCATGGATTGATTTTGAGGAACTGTTGCTGATGCTTGGTCTATCATTCTCTGTTTCCTTTGCCTTTTGACTACAAATCTGCGTTTAGGGCTATAAAACACATCCAAAGGTGGAATTTCCTCTATGCTCAGTGTAATCTCTAATGAAGGATACCCAGGGATTATCTCGATTTCTTTTAGAGCTGAGTCCATGCTGGATGGTTTTTCAATCACAGGATCATGAATCATGGTTGTTGTCTTAAGGGGGATTTCGGTGTGATAACATTTTGGGTATCACTTTGACCTTTAATATGTTGGTCAAACTATTCCCATTATTTGATAAATATTGGATCAATGTGAACATATGTGTCCAACTGTTCACTTGCCTTCTCGCTTGTCTCGACTGCACCATAAGTTTTCTCTATATCCTGCTCTATGCTTTGCTCTGTTTGCTGGATGACTGGTGCAATATTCAATAACTCCAGTGGTACTGTCTAAAGCCTTTGCGTCTTGTATTGGATGAATTGGTTCATTTTTTATGGTTCCAACTTGATTTTTGCCAGGTGGCTCACTTGTGAGAATGTCTCTGCTGATCTAAATAAGTCATCGAATTCATCTTTCTCATGGACGAATTGTTTAACCTTTACCTAAGTAGTAAAATTATAAGCAACTTTATTTGGGTCATACTGTATTTTGGGGATAACAGCTAGGTTCAAACCCCTTATTTTCTCTGCTTCAATTTGGGCGTGTTTATAGTCATGCAATGAATATATGCTGCAACGAATAGGAAAGGCGGGCCATAACTGTTTCTTGGCTTCTTTGAGATTTTTCGTAAGCCCTTTTTCAACTATCTGACAGGCTATTTCCCTAGCCAATAGTTTATCTGGGACATATAGAGGAAGGACATGTGGGTCAGTGATGCTGTTAAAAACCCTAATGTATGTGAACAATTCTTCCCCAAACCAACTGCCAATTGATGTTAAATCAATGCTAGCCTCCTCGGATAGCCAAGGAGCTGGTCTATTAAAAATGGCCTGATGAATGGGTAGGATGAAGCCATGACAAATTTTGTAGAAATGCTTCTTATATTGGGTCTTCCACATGTATTTATGGTAAACATGGATAGGGGTTGGGTCCTAGATAGTCAATTTCCATCCCATGATGGGAAAATCAGAATTGAAACAAATGGTATTGACTATATAGGCACTCATATAAAATGCGGGAACAACTCGGGTGGTAACAAATCTATTTCTCCTATAATCAAGTATTTGGATGGCCATTTTATCTGATAGGATATTAGTGAAATACCTCACAAAAGAGTTCAATGCTGCTTCTATTAATGGAACCATTTCAATGGAAAACTCAGCAGAATTGGAGCTTCCAAATAGTCTACACATCATTGCGGCAACATAACAATATGGAGACGCTAGGGAGTCCTCATAATACATACCGGATGATTTGTGCTTGTGTTTGTTAGGGAAGTGCCTCTGTTGTTTGATGGGTTTCGACTCTATTTGATTTTCCTTCGAGAAAGCTTCAAGGAATGATTTATTGTAGTACTTCTAAGGCTCTAGTAAATGATACATTTTCTTCAAGTCTTCAGGCTTGAAGGATCCAAACATTCTTCCATCAGCTGTGAAGAGCGTTCTATCTGTTATATTGATGCTTTCAATTACCCATTTTACCATGTCATTATATGGCAAAATCTTTGGGTGGGCCACTATTCAATGAAGAAAAGAGTCAACTAAATCACCAAGTGTATTTTTTGACTCTGCAGGTCCATCAGTTATTGCATGTCCTTCAGTTACCTTTGGCTTTTCCATTTCTAACATATCATATATGCCTTCCCATGAAATTTTCCCACAATCTTGACATGTCGTATCCGAGATAAAAAAAAAAAAAAATTCTGGTCCTTCCGCCACTTCAGGGGGAACTTTCGTCTTTCGAGCTTTCTTTGACATTTTAACTAGTTGCATACTTCCAGATTCAAACTGCAAAAATGAAACAGAGGACAGTAATAGGCTAAAACTTTTCAAAGCAGCTAAATGTGTGTAAAGATAGTGTTGAAATAAGTACAAAAGGAAATCAGAAGAGGAACATTTGATGCGAAATATTTCGTATTATAACTTGATATTAACATGAAGGATGAAAACTTGAAGCACTGCAGTCATAACTGTTTTTTAATGTTTTGACGTAACCCACGACGTGAAACTTTAATGCTCAATGAATAGATCGCATCGCATATTTCCAAGGTCTTATTAGAATGTGTGCCATAGACTTTCCGGTTTTGCGATAAGCGATTTCAATATATTATTTTAATATTTAAAGAGCAATTGCATATCGCAAGTCGGGAGTTATAAGTGCCATGTTCTAAGAGTCTTTTGCATTTCTGCAATTGCGATAAGTGATGACTTGGCATATAGAGTTGGGTAATTCCTCATTTAACTCGCCCGAATCGTGTTTTCCCTTTATTATTATTGAATCACTTTATTATATTTTAACATCGCATCGTGCGTCCCCAAGGTAAGTATCACTTGTTTCCGCTGGGATTGCGATATGCGATCGATATATATCACATTGCAAGCTTTCAAGGATAGGTTCCTTTGGTTTTCGACGATATGCGAAATGCGAGAATCATATCGCATCGCAAAGTTTCAACGGACTGTTAAAACTTATTTATTGGAATCGACGATATGCGATATGCGATATTTTTATTGCATCACATGTTTGTTAATGAATTGTTATAAGAAGCTCTACGATTGAGATTTTTGCGGTAACTTCGCATCGCAACATGAATATTTGGATTGAATGTTCCTTAGCCTAAAGTGAATGCGATTTGCGATGTTTGATTTTTTAGAGGGTTTTTGAAGCACTTTTTATTTAAAAAGCAAGAAGCAAAGAAATTTATTTCTATGTAAAGGTTTTATTGCTTCTCAAAAACTAAAGGGACCCTATTTCCTATTTAGCATCTTAGAATAATATTAATAAATTTTTTGAAATGGGGGGGTTGTTGTATAGCACAAAAATTGGCAATTCACTCAAAGAACCAACTATCTCTTAATAAAATGATGAAATTTCTAACACTTTCTTAAGTACAAACAATTGAGGAAAAGGAAACTATCTTGAAATTAGTTAGTTAAACAAAATTACTCTGAATAAGAAAAATTGATCAATTTTGCAATTTCTTTTACAAACCTTTATTATAAATGAAAACATTTTTGGTTTCTTCAAGCCTTGATTGGTTGTTAAAGATAAAGTAGGGGGCTCCTCCAACTTAGGTTTTGAATTTACTCTTTTTTCACAGGTAGTGCCACTGCTGCTAGCAAACATCTATAGTCTTGACAGGGTTACCTTTTAACCATCAATTATTCATTATCCCATCCATGTAAGAGTATAATCTTTTAAAGATAAATTCAGAAAGATATATCTATATATATTTTCATTTTTTATTTTTATTTTTCGGATAAAATCCATTGCCTTGGTTTGGGAGCCAGAAAATGACAATGTCATTCACTGATTGTAATTGAACTGAACAAGTTGGCTTATAATGAGACCCCTTATCTTATGATTATAAGCGATTACCATGTTTTGGTATGCAGTATTGGTAATGTCAGTTTAATTAGTTCCTTATGATCATGGTAAGCAAGTTCATAATGAGACCTCTTATCTTTTAAATCAGATATATTTTAGAATTACACTCTAAAAAATCACAAACCTAGTGGATGGGGTGAATCATTGACTCCTTAAGAGTTATTGGATGACAATTATAGAGATGTAGATGCTTAGTTGTAGAAAGTCTTTACTTTTTTAAAAAATAACCTTTCTCAACTGATAAAACTTAAAATGATTCACTATGTTTTCCTAGTTTGAAAGATTTCACAATTTCAAAGAACATCTCAGAGTTTTATGATGTTTATCTAATTTCCAAAACTGTAATCATTTCCTTGAAAGTTTCTACTTTTCAAAAGCGGATATTCACAATATAGTTTCAAAGAGATTTCAATAGTAAAAAGCCAATGGTATACTATTTACAACATTATTTTTGAAAGAAATCAAAATTTGCATAAAAATTATGTACAGATAAGAAGGGGTTACCTCCTTAGGGAAATAATTTCTTTAAGATAAGCCCATTCACAGGAAGAGAATCTCTCTTTCTTGTTAAGTCTTGCAGTAGAAATGTTGATGAGCCTATCTTTTCGACAATTTGGAATGGTCCAAGCCACATCTTTTGAAATTTGGTATGCTTACCTTTTTCTTCATGTGCTTTGTCCCATTTCAAAATGAGATCACCAATCTGTAATGTTTTTGAGCCGGCTGAACTTGCATCAAAAGAGGATTTAATGACTTGTTGATGTTTAGCATGAGTAATCTTGTCTTTTTTTCTTTCCTCATCTAATTTAAGAATTTGATCAAACCTTAATTGAATAGAGGAAGAAGGAGTTTCTTCAATGAATTATACTAGGGCTAGTGATGGGAGGGCTAGATTTGGTGGAAGAACAACTTCTTTCCCATACACTAAGTTAAAAGGAGAAGTACCTATTGAGGCCTTCTGAGTTATACAATCTGCCCATAGTGTGAATATTAAATATTTATGCCAATTATTTTGGCTTTGATCAGCAGTTCTTTTAATAATCCTCATGAGAATTTTGTTAGTTGACTCTGCTAAGCCATTTCCTTGGGGATAGTAATTTTCAGAGTATTTTAACTTAAAACCTCTCTTAATAGCAAATTCGACTATACTCTTTCCAAAAAAATAAGATGCATTGTCAAAGATAAGCGCATTAGGTAAACCAAACCCGGTGATGATGAAATGATCAATAAATTCAATAATCGCATCAGAATTTGCTACCTTTAGTGGAATTGCCTCTACCCACTTAGTGAAGTAGTTCGTGGCTGTAAGGATGTATCTGTGCTGCTTGGAAGAATGAGGAACAATCTCTCTTATAATATCAAGCCCCCACTACTGAAATGGTTGCTCAATATTAACTGGTTGTAAAGGAAAGGCTGGTTTCCTTTGTCTCCCGCTAGCAGTTTGGCATATCTTACATTTCCTCACATAGTCATGGGTATCTTTGAACAAAGTTGGCCAATAATACCCAACATTCAGTATTTTGTGTGCTGTAGTGTCTCCTCCAAAGTTTCCACCAGTTGGGCCATCATGGAGTTCTTTCAAAACCGTTTGCACTTCAGATTTTTCAAAGCATCTTAACAAAATAGAATCATAGTTTCTCCTGAATAACACATTATCAATGATTTCATAATGTTTGGATTTTAACCTTAGGGCATGTTTGTTTTTGTAGCTGAATTCAGAGGGGGGCAAATCCATTTTTCAAGTAAAAAATTAGATCAACATATTGAGATTTGGAACAAATCATACTTATCTCATTTACTTGTGTAGTACTACCTGAATCTTGATAATCTGCTATATTGGAAGCTCCTACTAGCAACCTACAAAAACCTTGTCCTCTAACAATTTTCGCTGGTTTAATATCAATGTCATATTCTTGTAAAGTTGTTACCCAGTTAGCTCTTTTCTCTCCTACTTCTCTTTGAATTAGTAATTGCCTTACTACAGAGAATGGGACTATCACTTTTGTATGTGTTTTCAGGAGGAAAGGTCTAAAATGTTTAACAAACTTAAATACAGTGAAGGCTTGTTTCTCGACTTTTGAATAATTAAGCTCAACACCCTACAAATTGGAACTAAATAAAGATATTGGTCTTTCCACTCGCTGATCATTGGTTTGTGTTAAAACAACAACATAGGGTGATTGAGTGGCCAAAATATACAAAATAAAATGACTAGAAAAATTCAGAGTATTCAATGCATGAGCATTAATGATTGCTTATTTGGTTGAGTCAAAATGTTAGGTCCCTATAATACTAATGATGCCCCCATTACTATTGTAGTTGTATCCCTTATTAATATTGTTGTGCCCCATAGAACCCCTCTATTGTTATTTTTGTGCCTTTATATTATTATTGTTAGGTCGGCTTGGTTATATTGTGCCTCCTTAGACTACTATATATAGAAAGGAGGTTTTGTCATTTGAATCATCCAAGAATTGTTCATTTATGTAATGTGAAGGAGGTTTCCCCATCGAAGAGGCTGAATTCTAAGGCGTTGATCTATCTTTTCTATCTTTTTGTGAGTTGGTTTCATAACATTTGGTATCAGAGCTTTGGATTCTAGGGTTTCGCTACTCCAAATAGGTTGTCGTGGCATTTTCTCTATAACTCTTTTTCTGCAACGTTTCAAAAGCGAAAAAAAAACCCATTTGATAAGAAATCGCGTTGAAGCTCAGGTCCGAATTTCAAAGATTTTCGCGCTATATTTGTGGAGATATGATCTGAGGAAGTTTGTCTTTTTGCAGACTTCTGAATTACATTCCAAACAAGTGACCTTGGGAAAATCGTCATAACTTTTTTTTTGAGCATCATATTGAAATTTCATCAAAAGTTATAGAAAGAGGACAGACTGTAGTTTCCTGTATATATTTTTTAGACCCGAAGGTCAAAACAGTGACATGTGGCACCTCATACAAGTTCACTCTTCTGAAATGGTATATAATTAGGTCATCTTGGGAGATTGTGCATAACTCTTTCTTGGAGAATCTAAATTCAATCAGACTGGTGGCATTGGAAAGAGGACATAGAGGGCTACTGCAAGTCGCAATTTTAGAACTGAAAGATCCGAAATTACAGAGATACATCATATTCAATATCGAGTGCCTACAAAGTGAAAAAAAGGTGTGTATTTTTTTTAATAATTGCATAAGCTTGGTTTGAAAAATTAGTTTGAAGGAATTCAAAGGGAATAGTGAAGAATCGTTATCAGTAATTTATGCCCCAGAGAAAGAAAATGGAAACACCTAGTAAACAACCTGAAAGCTCTAGCATGTCTCATGAAGAAGAGGAAGAAATGCTACATGATATATCAAAATTACAAGATCAAGTGCAACAAATGTCTCTCTCACAAAAGCTAACAGAAGCTAAGATAAATGGCATGGAATCTAAGATAAAAGGTGTGGAAGCTAAGATGAATGGCGTGGAAACTAAGATCAATGGCATGGAAACTAAGATGAATGGCATGGATGCTAAGATGGATGATAAGATGGAAGAATTGAAGATAAATTTGAATAAGTTACTACAAGAAATGGTCACTAATGGTGAAAGAGTAATAAAGGAAACTCATGATGAGAACAAAAGAAATGTTAATCATGATTTCATAGACTCTAATGTTGGATCGAAGACCCAACATATTCCAAAAATCGATATGAGGAAGTTTGATGGCAAAGGATCCCGCAACATGGATACTACATATGGAGCAATTTTTTGATCTCAATGATGTGCAAAACACACAAAAGGTATGTATTGCAACTTTATATTTGGAACCAAATCAATTTGTATGGTATCAATGGCTTTGCTCTCACAAACAAATTATCACTTGGGCAATTTTTACGGAAGAAATGATAGCACATTATGAGGATACAAAAAGCAACACCTTTTTTAGCCAATTGATAAGTCTCAAACAAAAGGGTACAATAATGGAGCACATTGAGGAGTTCCAAAAATTGAACACAAGGGTAAAAAATATTCCAGAGGAGCATAGGATTGATGTGTTCATAGGGACTTTAAAGGAGAATATCTAACATGATGTTCGCCTTTGGGAACCTGATTCATTGGAGAAGGCATTCAGGTTAGCAAGAAAAATGGAAACCAAAATTATGGCAACCAGGAAGCCTACCACTCACAACTATAAAGATGGAAG
>APFE030933519.1:108149-120537 GCA_000404065.3 Pinus taeda
CAAAAGAATTGAATTGCTTCCTATATCCAGCACCAGAGTGTCAAGTGATGGTTGCAAGTGGAGGAACAATAAATTGCTCTAGAAAGTGCTATAATATTAAGCTATCCATGGGAGAATATGTATTGAATCGCCTAATGATTTCCATTCCAATGGGAGGTGCTGATGTTGTACTAGGAGTTCAGTGGCTACAATCCTTGGGTACAATAGCTTTTAACTTTCAAGAACTTTTCATGAAATTTTATGCGGAAGGAAAGGAAATTGAATTAAGGGGCATTGCAGGAAAACCGGGAAAGATAATCAGCTCTAACAGTATGACAAAGCTTCTAAAAAAGGAACAATAAGGTGTAATTGCACAATTATGTGGTTAGATGTTTCCACATCAAAATCATCTATTTCTCTAGATCTCCAAAAAGTCTTGGACAATCATTTCAAGGTATTTGAGAGTCTCAAAGGTCTCCCTCCTATTCATGATCAATATCATGCTATTCATTTGATTCCAGGAAGTGTTCCTCCAAACATTAGGCCGTACAGATATCCCTATTCCTAAAAGAGTGAAATTGAACGTATGGTTGCAAAAATGCTAGAGGCTGGTATAATTCAACCTAGCCAAAGTTCTTTTTCTGCTCCAGTAGTATTGGTGCACAAGAAGGATGGATCATGGTGCATGTGTCTGGATTATATTGAGCTCAAAAAGCTCACTATTAAAGATAAGTTTCCTATTCCTATCATTGACGAATTATTGGATGAATTGCATGGATCAATTTACTTCACCAAGTTGGAACTTCGTTCAGGATATCATCAAATCAGAATGAAGACTGAAGACATTCTGAAAACCGTATTTAGAACTCATGAGGGTCACTATGAATTTTTGGTCATGCCTTTTGGCCTTACCAATGCACCTTCAACATTTCAAGGTTTGATGAATTCAATTTTCAAACCATTCCTTCGAAAATTTGTGTTAGAATTTTTTGATGATATACTAATATACAACAAGTCTTGGAAGGATCATGTTGAACATGTTGACAAGGTGCTACAACTATTGGAGGAGAAACAATTATATGCAAAAAGATCCAAATGTTTCTTTGGAGTCCAGGAGGTGGAATATCTGGGTCATATTGTATTTCATGAAAGAGTTAAGGTAGACCCTAGAAAAATTAAAACCATTAAGGAATGGAAAATCCCCACATCCATAAAGCATCTGCGAGGATTTCTCGGGTTGACAGGGTATTATCGCAAGTTTGTTAAGAATTATGAGAGAATAGCAGCACCTCTAACAACCTTATTGAAGAAATATGCATTTTCATGGACTCCAGAAGCAACAAAGGCCTTCAAACATCTTAAAGAGGCAATGTGCCAAGCACCGGTCTTAGCTACACTGGACTTCAAAAAAACCTTTATTGTGGAATGTGATGCTTCAGGAAATGGAATTGGTGTTGTTCTAATGCAAGATGAAAGACCCATTGCTTTTGAAAGTCGTCCAATCAAGGGAAAGTTTTTACACAAAGCTATTTATGAGAAGGAAATGTTGGCAATACTCCATGCACTTAAGAAATGGCGACCTACCTAATGGGAAGACACTTCAAGGTAAAAACAGATCATGATAGCCTTAAATACTTTTTAGAACAAAGATTATCCTCTGAAGAGCAACAAAAGTGGGTCACAAAGATGTTGGGTTATGAATTTGAAATCATCTACAAAAAAGGGACGCAAAATGTGGTGGCAGATGCACTCTCAAGAAAGGATGAGGATGTGGAAGCATTGTTGTGCGCCATTTCTATTATCCAACCAGATTGGATAAAAAAAGCAAGGGAGGAATGGAAGAATGACGAAGAAGTGTGGGCACTTATTCAAAAGTTACAACAAGATTCTAGTACATCTGATACATTTAGCTGGAAAAATGATTTGTTATGGTACAAAGATCGCTTATACCTCTATAAGAATTCCCAACTCAAACAAAAGATTCTTCTGAAATTGCACGCTTCTCCCTTAGGAGGGCACTCAGGATTTTTAAAAACTTACCACAAGGTTAAGAAGGAATTTTTTTGGGATGGCCTTAAATCGGATATTCAAAAGTTTGTGGCGGAATGTTTGGTATGCCAACAAAAATAAAGCTGAAATAACTAAAACACCAGGTATATTACAACCTTTATCCATTCCAAGCCAACGTTGGGAGGAGCTTTCAATGGATTTTATCACAGGTTTACTCAAGTATGAGGGAAAGAATGTCATCATGGTTGTAGTTGACAGACTTACCAAGTATGCACACTTTTGTGCATTATCACATCCATTTAAAGCTAGTACAGTTTCTACTGCATTTATGGAAACAATTCAAAAGCTACATGGAAACCCAAAGATTATTGTATGTGACAGAGATCCCATTTTTACTGGAAATTTTTGGACATAATTATTTTCTTGTCTTGGTACTCAGTTAGCTCATAGCTCATCTTATCATCCTTAATCTGATGGACAAACTGAGATAGTAAACAAAGTTCTGGAAGGATATCTTCGTTGCTTTATATTTGATAAACAGACACAATGGGTGAAATGGTTGCCTTTGGCTGAACGGTGGTATAACACTTCCTTCCATACTACAACAAAAATGACCCCATTTATGGCATTCTATGGATATCAGCCACCATCCATCACATCATATTTAAGAGAAAATTCTATGGTTCAAGTAGTGGATCATCACATTGAGCATCAACAATAAGTTCTCCAACTCTTAAAGGATAACCTTGTGTTGGCACATAATAGAATGAAACAACAAGCAGATCAACATCGTAGTGAAATAAGTTTTGATGTAGGTGACTGGGTATTCCTATGGCTACAACCATATAAACAAATGTCCCTCAAGAAAGCTAAGAAGGATAATAAATTATCACAAAAGTATTATGGTCCGTACAAGGTGTTGCAAAAAATGGTACTAGGCATACAAATTGGAGCTTCCTACAGCTTCTCGAGTCACCCAGTTTTCCATGTTTCATGTTTAAAGAAGGTTAAGCGTGACAAGCTCCCAGTTCAAACAATATTGCCAGAACTGATGGAAGGAAAAATTATATATGGAACAGAAGTAGTCATAGAAACAAGAACTCCATAAAGCTACGAAAAATCGATCCATTTCAGAGTATCTCATCAAGTGAAGAACTTATCTGCTGAAATTCCAAACGCGAGGATGAGAATTTTATACAAAAGCATCAAAACTACTCAAGCGTTGAGGACAACACTTTTTTGAAGGAGAGGGGCATGTTAGGTCCCTATAATACTAGTGATGCCCCCATTACTATTGTAGTTGTATCCCTTATTAATATTGTTGTGCCCCATAGAACCCCTCTATTGTTATTTTTGTGCCTTTATATTATCATTGTTAGGTCGGCTTGGTTGTATTGTGACTCCTTAAACTCCTATATAAAAAAGGAGGTTTTTTCATTTGAGTCATCCAAGAATCGTTCATTTATGTAATGTAAAGGAGGTTGCCCCCTCAAAGAGGCTGAATTCTAAGGCATTGATCTATCTTTTCTATATTTTTGTGAGCTGGTTTCATAACACAAAAACTTCTTTTTTGTTATGTCCCGATTTGAAGACTAAATTTTTCTTAATCATGGATTACAAGGGTAGAACAATATGAGAAAAATCAAGAACAAATCTTTTTACAAAATTTATTTGTCCCATGAATGATTGCATAGATTTCTTATTATGTGGTAAAGGGATATCAGAAATCTCCTTTATCCTATCAAGATCAATGTATATGCCATTTTTGGATACAATAAACACTAAGAGTTTACCTTCATTAAGAGCAAATAATGATTTTTTTGGATTTAGGGAGATCCCATACTTTTTGCAACGTTCAAAGATTTGCTTTAAATCATGCAAATGGTTGCTCTTTTTCTTAGAATAGATAGTTATTTCATCCAAGTAAATAACAACCGTTTTATTGATCAAACCTTTGAAAGCTATGTCCATGGCTCGTTGGAAAGTAGCTCCAGCATTTATCAAACCAAAAGGAATTTTTTGATAAGCATATGTCCCCCATTTGGTTTTGAATGTAGTCTTTAATCTATCATCTAGATGAACCAAGACCTGATTATATCCTGAAAAACCATCAAGAAAAGACATTAATTCTGAGCTAGCTATTGATTGAAGTATCTAGTCCATTGTTGGTAATGGGAAATTATCTTTTTGACATGATTTGTTGAGATTTCTAAAATCTACAAAAATCCTAATATCGCCATTCTTTTTCCTGACAGGTACCAAATTTGAGACCCATTTCGAATGTATGACAGGAAAAATTATTTTGGCTTTAAGGAGTTTATTCAACTCTACTTTGATTTGACTCTCATGATCGGGGTGAATTTTCCTTAATTTCTGCTGTACAAGCTTCTCATCAGGAATCATTGGAATTGTATGTTGAATAATAGAGGTATCATAAGTCTTTAGATCCTCATAATTCCAAGAAAAAACATTTATATATTTTTTCAATAATAGGATGAAAGCAAATCTTTCATCAAGTGAAAGTCCATGTCCTAGATTTACATTTTGTGGTTTGGCAACGATACCAAGATTTACTAATTCAAACCTTAAAGTTGAACTTTGAAGCTTTGAATTAGTGACATTTTTGAATCTATCCTTAATATCATAAAGATCTTCCAGTTTAACAACAGATTTATGAATAGGATTTTCATTGAGTTTCTGATTTAATTTAAGATCATGATCACTTTCATCGATGATTTGGTCGTTATAAGATCTTTTAGATGTCAAAAAATTTAAGATATCCTCATCATGATTGAACACATCCCAATTGGTGACATTATTTGGGATGGATGGTCTAAAAATTAACTCAATAGGAAATCTATCTAGACTGTAATCCTCAGATGGAAGGAGATTAGAAGCTACATTAGCCAGGAGATCTGATGCTACAGTCTGTGATCTGGGAATAGGAGAGATATCAAATGACAGAAAATGAGAAATAATATCTTGAGCGAGTGATTGATAATGTTTGAGGTTTCCTAAAAGACAATGAATAGTATTACTTACTTGTTTTATCACTATTTCAGAATCACCAAACTTTTAGATATTTCACATCAAGACTTATTGCTTTATAAAGACCTTGAATCAAGGCTTCATATTCTGCAGTGTTATTGGTACACTCAAATTCTAACCTGCATGATAACATTGTCTTTTCTCCTTCAGGACTAACTAGAATACATCCTGCTCCTGCACCGTCATTAGATTTAGATCCATCAAAATACAAGGACCAAAATAAAGGCTTATCTACAGGTTTATCTACAAGTTTATCTACAAGTTTATCTACAATATTAACACACTTAGAAGTATCAGTTTGTGAAAAATTCTCAACTTGTGATGTGACATTACTAACTGAAAAAGGTGATTGATAAGCATTGAAGTTCCCGAAAAATGATTCAGCCAAATAGTTTCCAAGAATATTATTATTGAAGGCTACTAGTTCATTTTCTTCTTCAAATTATGTCACTGTGCAAGTCATGTGTTTTTCACGGTCGATTTTGATTTGATTTGGCTTCCCTTTATAAGGAAGCCACATGTGAGATCAGTTAGTTGAAATATAACCATGAAGTTTTTCAGACCAATCTTTGCTAAGAATTAAACCATAAAACTCAGGGATGTCAGTATTCAATATGTCAATTATTTGAACAACCCTTGGATCAGTAGATAGTCTAATAGTAATTGAATTTATTTCTCCTAAAACTTGAACCTTAGTTTGATCCAATTGGACAATATGAACTGTAGATTTCTGGGGTTCAATATTTAATTTGGAGCAAACTGATGTTGGCATTATATTTGATGAAGCCCCTGAATTAATCAAGCAGTTACACAAATTTCTATTGTAGATCTCATAAGTCAAAAGAAAAGGAAGGGTATGAAAATTTGATCCATCTCCAATCAAAACGACATCAGTAGAATCCACCTTATCAAATGGTGGACTACTCGATCCTCTCGCAGTCTTGGATAATACACTAGTTGGAAGAGGAGAAGAAGGTATTGCACTTAATTCCTTAAGCAACAACTTTTGTTGATGCTTGAGCTTGCTAAGTTCATGCAAAGAAATGTTTGCTCGAGTCTTCTTCATATTTTCAACTATGTTATAATCCATGGAATCTAAAACTACTAGAGTTTTTGATTATGATGGAGGATTGGATGAAGATGGTTTTGTTTGGGGAGATGAAATTGGAGTTTTCTCCACGTGAGTTTTCTCTTTAGTAACAGGATTTGAGTTTTTCTTCTTTTGATTTGACTGATTAGGTTCTATGATACTCTTACTTCTGGTGTTTACTGGTAGGGCTTCCTGTTCACTTTCGTTATCAGAGTTGGGTAGAATAAAGTCCCACATTCCATGACATTCAATTGTTTCTTCTTCCTCAGTTTCTTCAGTTGATAAAACTATGTCTTCTTCTTCATTATCGTCTAAATCAGATTTTGCATTTGATATAGCATTTGGAGGTTTAGGATTAGTTGGCTGATTTATTTTAAAATTCCTAAATGTTTTTTTGATGAAGTTTCAGCTACCTGCTTTTTAATCTGTACCATTTCATTGGACATAGTTTTAAGAACTTTTTGCAGGCCTTCCATGTCATATGGATCTTTGGTTACTTTCTTCTTTGATTCATCTCTAAAAGTTACTTTCTTGGATTTTATTTCCTCTAATGCATTTTTCTTTTCTGGGGCCAAGATACGTTTTTCAACAGCTATTGCTTCTTTCATATTTTCTACTAACGTCGGTTTGGCAGCTCTATCAATGAAGATGGTTGTATTTGAAGGTAGAGTAGAAATGTATCATTCTTTTCGGACCTCCTCGCTAAGCTTGGATGTCGCAGGTATTTTATTCAATAACTTATTGGAACGTGAGTTGAAGTCCTTAATGGGTTCTTTGGGTTCGACTTTCAAATTGGAGAGGTCATTTATGAAAGTTGTTGTAGACCTATCATCTCCAAATTTAGTTAAAAATTGCTCTTGAAAATCATACCAGCTATTAATTGAGCCTGATGGTAACGAAAAGTACCATGATCCACCTACTCCTTGTAGAGTATATGGGAATAATCTTACAACTGCGTCTTCTTCTGCTACTCCATTCAAATTAATGGACAACATGAAATTATTTATATGTTTTACAGCTAAGAGGCCAATATCAGGGTTAAATTTAAGTAACCATTTTTCTGGATGAGCTGGAAATTGGGTCAAAGGTGCAGGCATTCTAGCAGCTCCTGGGTTGGTCCATGGCCTTGGTTGAGGTTGATTATGTGCCATTGTTGAGCTATTATTAGAAAAGGGTGAAGCAGTGGTTGAAAGTGATTGGGTAGAAGATGGTGAAGCTCCTATACTTGTGTGAACTACAATCTAGAGTTTGGAAGTGGGTGTGTGACATTGCAATGATATGGATGGAATGGATGATGATGATGAAAGAACCTCGTTGCTAGATTCTGATGGTATCTTCCTAGCCCTTTTATGACTTGGTAGAGGGAATTCAACTGGTGGGATTCCAAGTTTTTCACTCTTTGCTCTAGTTAGCGGTTGCAATGGGATATATTGAGAAGTGAAACTGCCTTGGGATAACTCAGACTCTTCTTGAGATATTGAAACCCCCTGCAATTTGTGAATCAAAGATTGTATTTCAGGGGGTCCAAAAGAAGAACTATCTAGCTTGTTTAGGATTTCAGCAGTGGGTTCTATATTTTTCTTTTCAACTTCTTGCTTGGGAATAGGAGATTTGGAATGCGAATGAGAAGTTGGAGGTGATGGTGAGGGAGTTTTACTCTTAGAATGGCCTATAGGTTTAGATTTACTTTCCATTCACAGACAAAACCTCCTTCTAGTGCCAAAAATATTGATGCCTCTAAAATCGTTGCACCAACATTGGGGGATAACCACCCGATCCGGACCTTAAAGCAGCTCCTTTTCTGTTTGGTATGGCGGCTCCGACTGGATAGCATGGGACCTGTTTCCCAATAAAGTGTGATTTGATGAATGGGTGTCTAAAATATATAACAAGATGATAGATGGTTTGATTTGTAAACTTATGAAAATATACAAATAGATCTATATATAACCTGGGTAATCCAATATCAATGCGATTTATAATGATTTTTGGTAATCAAATGCTAATAAAGATAAATCACTTGACTTCCCGACAATTTAGCAGCCTTTCCCCTTTTTTTGTTTTGCCAAGAGATATAACTTGTGATTTTTTCATCTGCATCCTCGAATTCCAACCTGGAATTGACTGCTTGATCTATAAGTGCGTTCGTTTTGATACACAGTGGATAAATGAGAGATATCTTTTGTCAGAGTTTGGTTAGCTGTTGAGATAAGAAATTATTTATTTGTAAGGCTTCCTTTATAAACTCTTCAACCTTGGGATTGTCCTTGAATTGCTCCATTGACAGTTGTAGCTGCTTTATTTGCTCATCTTTAGATTTCATCTCTTCATGATGTGCTAGTTTTAGCTGTTCGAACTCCTGAGATAGTTGTTGTTGTCTTTTAATAGCCTACTGATCAATCCTTTGTTTTTCCACCCTTAACTGCTCTTCAAGTTGTTTAATATTTTGATATTTTTCCTTGATCAATTGATTAACTTCGATTGCTTTATCAATCGTGGTAGTTGTATATGCTCCTGCAAACTGAGATAATTTGGTCAAGTCCTCAGATGGATTAACTTCTGAGCCTCTCCAGGTAACATTCATGGATTCATTTTGAGGAACTGTTGCTGATGCTTGGTCTATCTTTCTCTTTTTCCTTTGCCTTTTGACTACAACTCTATGTTTAGGGCTATAAAACACATCCAAAGGTGGAATTTCATCTATGCTCAGTGTAATCTCTGATGAAGGATACTCAGGGATTATCTCGATTTCTTTTAGAGCTGAGTCCATGCTGGATGGTTTTTCAATCACAGGATCATGAATCATGGGTTGTGGTCTTAAGGGGGATTATGGTGTGATAACATTTTGGGTATCACTTTGACCTTTAATCTATTGGTCAAACTATTCCCATTCTTTGATCAATATCGGATCAATGTGAACATCTGTGTCCAACTATTCACTTGCCTTCTCGCTTGTCTTGGCTGCACCAGAAGTTTTCTCTATATCCTCCTCTGTGCTTTGCTCTGTTTGTTGGATAATGGTGCAATATTCAATAAGTCCAATGGTACTATCTAAAGCCTTTACGTCCTATATTGGATGAAGTGGTTCATTTTTCTGGTTCCAGCTTGATTTTTTCTAGGTGGCTCACTTGTGAGAATGTCTCTGCTAATCTGAATAAGTCATCAAATTCAACTTCCTCATAGAATAATTGTTTAACATTTACCTGAGTAGTAAAATTATAAGCAACTTTATTTAGGTCATACTATCTTTTAGGGATAACAGCTAGGTTCAAACCCCTTATTTTCTCGGCTTCAATTTGGGCGTGTTTATAGTCATGCAATTAATAGATGTCGCAGCGAATAGGAAAGGTGGGCCATAACTGTTTCTTGGCTTCTTTGAGATTTTTCATAAGCCCTTTTTCAACTGTCTAACATGCTATTTCCCTGGCCAATAGTTTATTTGGGACATATAGAGGAAGTACATGTGAGTCGGTGATACTACCAAAAATCCTAATGTATGTGAATAGTTCTTCCCCAAACCAACTGCCAATTGAAGTTAAATCAATACTAGCCTCCTCGGACAGCCAAGGAGCTGGTCTATTAAAAATGGCATGTTGAATGGTATGATGAAGCCATGACAAATTTTGTAGAAATGCTTCTTATATTGGATCTTCCACAGGTATTTATGGTAAACATGGATAGGGGTTGGGTCCTGGATGGTCCATTTCCAACCCATGATGGGAAAATTGGAATTGAAACAAATGGTATCAACTGTATAGGCACTCATATAAATTGGGGGAACAACTCAGGTGGTAACAAACCTATTTTTCATATAATCAAGTATTTGGATGGCCACTTTGTCTGATAGGATATTAGCCCAATCCATGACAAAATAGTTCAATGTTTCTTCTGTTAATGGAACCATTTCAATGGAAAACTTAGCAGAATTGGAGCTTCCAAATAGTCTACACATCATTGCGACATCATAACAATATGGAGACGCTAGGGAGTCCACATAATACATACCAGATGATTCGTGCTTTTGTTTGTTAGGGAAGTGCCTCCATTGTTTGATGGGGTCCAACTCTATTTGATTTTCCTTCGAGAAAGCTTCAAGGAATGATTTATTGTAGTACTTTTGAGGCTCTGGTAAATGATACATTTTCTTCAAGTCTTCAGGCTTGAAGGATCCAAACATTCTTCCGTCAACTGTGAAGAGCGTCCTATTCGTTATATTAATGCTTTCAATTACCCATTTTACCATGTCATTATATGGAAAAATCTTTGGGTGGGCCGCTATTCGATGAAGAAAAGAGTCGACTAAATCACCAAGTGTGTTTTCTGACTCTGCAGGTCCATCAGGTGTTGCATGTCCTTCAGTTACCTTTGGCTTTTCCATTTCTAGCATATCATAAATGCCTTTCCATGAAATTTTCCATAATCTTGACATGTCGTATCTGAGATCAACACAATTTTTTCCGGTCCTTCCGCCACTTCAGGGGGAAATTTCGTCTTTCGAGCTTTCTTTGACATTTTAGCTGGCTAAATACTTCCAGATTCAAACTGTGAAAATGAAACAGAGGACATTAATAGGCTAAAGCTTTTCAGAGCAACTAAATGCTTGGAAAGATAGTGTTGAAATAAGTACAAATGGAAATTGGAACAAGAGCATTTGATGAGAAAGATTTTGTTTTATAACTTGATATTAACAAGAAGGATGAAATCTTGAAGGACCACAATCATAAATGTTTTTTAATGTTTTGCCGTAACTGACAACATGAAACTTTAATGCTCAATGAATAGATAACATCGCAGATTTCCAAGGTCTTATTAAAATGTGTGGCATAAACTTTCCTATTTTCGATGAGATATTTCAATATATTATTTTAATATTTAAAGAGCAATCACATATCACAAGTCAAGAGTTATAAGTGCCATGTTCTAAGAGTCTTTTGAATTTCCGTGATTGCGATAAGTGATGACCTGGCATACAGAGTGGGTAATTCCTCATTTAACTCGCCGGAAACGTGTTTTCCCTTTATTATTATTGAACCACTTTATTATATTTTAACACCGCATCGTGCGTCCCCGAGGTAAGTATCACTTGTTTCCGTTGGGATTGCGATATGCAATCGATGTATATCGCATCGCAAGTTTTCGAGGATAGCTTCCTTTGGTTTTCGATGATATGCGAAATGCGAGAATCATATCGCATCGCAAAGTTTCAATGGACTATTAAAACTTATTTATTGGAATCGGTGATATGTGATATGCAATATTTTTATCGCATTGCATGTTTGTCAATGAATTGTTATAAGAAGCTCTACGATTAAGATTTTTGTGGTAACTTTTCATCGCAACATGAATATTTGGATTGAATATTCCTTAGACTAAAGCGAATGCGATTTGCGATGTTTGATTTTTTAAAGGGTTTTTGAAGCACTTTTTATTTAAAAAGCAAGAATCAAAGAAATTTATTTCTATGTAAAGGTTTTATTGCTTCTCAAAAACTAAAGGGACCCTGTTTCCTGTTTAGCATCTTAGAATAAGATTAAGAAAATTTTTGAAATGGGGGGGTTGTTGTATAGCACAACAAGTCCCCAACCTGCTAAGGCTTTTAACATCTCTATTTTCTGCCATCTTACCCAAGGAGTCTTCTTTCAAGTTTTGCTAGTAGCTAGGCCCAACCAGCTTCAGAGGAATTATTTGGTTTCAAATCAATCCCTAAGTATTTCAGATCAACTTCAAAATCCCACAACTCAAAATAAAACTTCCAAGAGAGATACCTTCTTTCTTCATTCTCTAACCATACCTATTATGAAACCAGCTCACAAAAAAGATAGAAAAGATAGATCAACGCCATAGAATTCAGCCTCTTCGAGGGGGGAAACCTCCTTTACATTACATAAATGAACAATTCTTCGATGATACAAATGAAAAGACCTCCTTTCTATATATAGGAGTCTAAGGGGTCGTAACATAATTTGAGCCGGCATAACAATAATAATGTAAGGGCACAATAATAACAATAGTGGGCTTATATAGGGCACAATAGTAACAATATGGGCACTACATGGGTACATCAATATAATAAGTGGGTTGTACCAATAACAATAAGTGGGTTACACTAGTAGTATAGGGGCCTAACATGCCCCTCTCCTTCAAAAAGTGTTGTCCTCAATGCTTGAGTAGTTCTTGATGCTTCTGTATAAAATTCTTGTCCTCACATGTGGAATCTTCAGCAGGTAAGTTCTTCCACTTGATGAGATACTCTGAAATTGA
>APFE030933519.1:123605-136877 GCA_000404065.3 Pinus taeda
TTCCAAATATAAAGTTGCAATACGTACCTTTTGTGTGTTTTGCACATTATTGAGATCGAAAAATTGCTCTATTTGTAATATCCATGTTGCGGGATCCTTGCCATCAAACTTCCTCATATCGATTTTTGGAATATGGTGGGTCTTCATGTTATGAAACCAGCTCACAAAAAGATAGAAAAGATAGATCAACACCTTAGAATTTAGCCTCTTCGAGGGGTCAACCTCCTTTACATTACATAAATGAACAATTCTTCGATGATACAAATGAAAAGACCTCCGTTCTGTATATAGGAGTCTAAGGGTCATAACATAATCCAAGCCGACATAACAATAATAATGTAAGGGCACAATAATAACAATAGTGGGCTTCTATGGGGCACAATAGTAACAATATGTGCACTACATGGGCACATCAATATAATAAGTGGGTTGTACCAATAACAATAAGGGGGTTACACTAGTAGTATAGGGGCCTAACAATACCACTCTTCTCTTGAGACGCCAAGCTACTTTTCTCGAGGCCAAAATATCCCTTCTTTTTTTCCAGAGATTGAAGAGCTTCCTTTGAGTCTACATTGGAAAATCTTTCCTCACCCATCTCTGATAGCGTCTTCAACTCTTGCACTACCTTCAATAGGTATGCTTGCTCTTTTTCACCTTTTGTTTCACCCAAGCCTTTATATGGTCTTTGAGGTTTCAAATATTCAATTCAAGTTATTTCGCCACTGACTTTCCATCCTAGGATCTATAAATTTCCAATAAGTCTTCACCAGATTTATGAATCCTTCATCTTGTAACTAAGAAGATTTCATCTTGAAGGCGCTTCCTGATTTCTTACTTCCTCCCTTGATTTTCAAGAAAATAGGAGAGTGGTCTGATTCATCCCCTACATCTATCCATTGTCTAAACAAGTTGAATCTATCCAACATATGCTCAGATAATAATAAGTGGTATAGGCTTTTGGCTACTCTCTTCGGCCTAGCCCTGCGATTCCTCCATGTCAGTTTAATCTTTAAAATTAAACCGACATTCCACCCACAAACATGTGAAATACAAAATATTATTTAATGATAAAATGTATTAGTAAGGTTTTGTTTTTGATAAATTTAAAAGGGTTTTAAAAATATTTTATGATTATCTCATGTTTATTGCTTTAAATGTTTAATATTTATTTACTTATTCATTTTTATTTTTTGATGTTATATTAGAGTTTGCAAAGTTTGTGGGGTATTTTTTAGAATTGTGGTTGTATATATAGGAAATTTAGAACCTTTATCTTAGATTTTTTGGGATATATTTGCTTTGTTATTCCTTTTGGTTTTTAATGCTTTTAGTGTATTCTTAGATTAGGGTTATAAGAGGCTTAAGACGTTTTCACATTTTCTTTATTACTTTCAATATTATTTATTTATTTTTATGTTATTTCTTGCATAGGGCCTTTGCTCTTTTTAGGTAGATTTTCTTCTTCATTTCCTCTATTTTATATTTATTTTTTTAGTTAATGGTTATTTTGTATTTTTTTAATGGCTATAATAACAACATTTCCATGACCACACTCTCTTGTTTTTCTTCTTAATGCTTCTCTCCTCTTATCAACACAATCTTGTTCATGTTTCTTTATGCCTATATATTGTTAGAAGCAATTATAGATGGGCTAACCTAAGCTTACTCTCATGCGGAAACAATCTTAAATAATTTGTTAGAGCTTTACATATATCATAATTCACTTCTTCAAAGTCATCATTTGAGTATGGAAACAAGTTACAATACATAATCACCGATGTTGTGGCCCTCCCTTTATGACTATGACTAATGTCTCCCTTTAAGGAAATCACCACCTTCTATTATTGAGAGCTCTAGACATGGAGGCAGTGGTTGTAATGAAGGTTATGGTCGATACAAGAAGGAGTTTATTATGTAGGATTAAGTGTCATAGACACAAAAACTAGCCACCATTTTAGACTTATTGTTGCTTTGAAAAAATTTACTACTTGATTGGCCTAAAGGGATTTGGGTTAGTTGACATAAGGTGGGAAAGGGGATTTTCATCAAATTTGATTCTAAGCTTAACACCAATATGTTTATTTTATTAACTTGTTGAATACTTGCCTTCATTTTCAGCGTCCTTTCCATAAGATTAGGTACTGACCTCAATTTACTAATGTTGAATGTTTTGATATACTCCTCCCAAACCCCACCTAGCTTGCCCTGCTCCCTCACACTCTAACCCCAAATTTATGGGCAAAAAATAATTTAACCTTTATCAAAGGTGGTGAATGGAATCAAATGGTTAAGAAAGGAAAAAGTGTCATGGATCTCCATGGAACCCTTGTTTTCCTTCACTGGCCATGGTTAAGTCCCCAAAATCCATGCTAGGTACATAAAATATTCTAATGATGCACACATCCCACAAGAGGCCAATCATTTAGGTTTGTATGTTGGTTTGAGGACTAACTCAAGGACTAAGGCCCTATAAACTTCATTTTGGGTCAAAACCCTGAGAGTAATTTATTGTGTGCAAAACGTCTTTATGGTCCCCATATCCTACTAAAGGAAAAAGATACTTCCTAGAGGTATTTTAAGGTGGCTTGAGAAATATTTCATGTACCATAGAATTACTTTAGGGATGAAGGACCTTATTTCCCCCTTTCTAACCATGATTAATGCCCTAAGGCCAATACCTAATAAAAACAAAATTCGTAATGGCACCCTTATCTCACTCATGTGAAAAAGACCCCTTTAGACTGTCTATGTTGTAGTTCAAGACCTTTATCATGGATCATTATCCCAACATTAGCCCAAAAATATTTTTTTAGTGTCTACCATAGTTCATTGGCCCTTGTCTTCCTTCCTTAATTATGTTCAAGGCCCAAATACCCATGCCCCTACTTTGACAAAAATCCTAATCATGTCCATATCCATGTTGTATGACAAAGATACATTTTAAAATTTCTATGTTGTAGTAATTTTTAATTGGCCTAATTCCCTCAATTTCTTCCTCTATCATGCTCTTAGATTCATCCCTAGTTCACAGAACCTCATATAATCCCTAGTGCACTAAACCTCATATTAGTGCTCATATCTTGCTTAAAGAATTAGGATATCCTATATAAGATATCTTTTGTGGTTTGAGGTCTATTTCATGTCCCATAGTCCCTAGAAGCTTCATATAGGGCCTAAGGGCCTTATTTTCCTTCCATGCCCATTAGCAAGGCCTTAAGACCCATCCCTACAATACAAAGCATTATAGGAGCAACCATATTCCACTTAAATGCTAGATATCCTCATTTTCCAAGTTTTCTTAATGAGGACCCACTCTAGTATATTGACGTAAATATGCATTCAATAGATATACTAGTAGAAATATGTTAGTATATGTACCACTACATATACCTAGTATATACCAACATAACATGTCGATGCATCTACATAATATGTCGACATGTATAATGGTATATAGCAACATAATATGTTCGTATACATATCAACATATTATGTTTATATACATACAAGTATATACTAATATAGTATTACATGTATATATGTTATTTTATTATATATGTATTGTGTGTTGGTATATATATATATATATATATATATATATATATATTATATATATATATATATATATATAGAATATATATATATATATATATATATATATATATATATATATATATATATATATATATATATATATCTATATATATCTGTGTGTGTGTGTGTGTGTGATATTTTATTATATGTATATGTGTGTTGGTATATATACTAAGTCTATGTGTCAATATATATACTACTACATACTTACTTGTATATGTATATATTTGTTATATGTGTGCTAATATATATACTAGGTCCCCCTTATTTGGGTGCCCGTTTGTCTCATGCTACTTGCACCATCAAGGAACGGTGGCACCCTCCATTTGATGTTTGTCATTCTCCCCAGACCATAGCTGGCCTCCATGTATCATAAATTCATCAGCCTAGCTCCTCGAGGCTTGTTGTCACATGCATGGATTATTGCTTCACTTGCCTCCTCTCATTGTACAACTCTCCGCTCCATGGAAACTTCACGCAATCTCCCTATTGTCATTCTCCTCAGAGCCTGGTCCATCTGGCTTTCCAACCCTATCTTAGCGTCCTCTGTCTCCTTTGAGCCACACTCTCCTTCCCCTGCATCCTGCTACTCTACCATGAGTTGTGAGAGAGGTAGAAGGCATCGAGCTAGTAGTGGAAGGGGAAGAGGACACCCCCTGACCACCTTTGACGACAATGCAAAATTTGTTGTTTGATAATGACATCCCTCCTCATATCCTATATTTGGTGGACGAGCTTGAGATGAAAGAGACTTGACATGGTAGGCATACATTATGGGCACTCTGCAACTTACTAGCTCGCCAACTCAAGGATCACAAGAAGGAAAAGCCACGAGCCACCTGTTTGATTATTGAGCTCTTGGATTACCACAACCACACTTCCACCTCTCTCTAGTGGCTCTCCAAAAACCTAGATATAAGATCCCCCCCCCCCCCCCCCCAAAAAAAAATAAAAATAAAAAAAATTAGCCCCCCTCCTCCCTAGCTCCCTTGCCTTCCGATTCGTCGCCCCTACATTTGACCTCTCCCCCCATTTTCGTGGCCCCTGTGCACCAACCCTCTCCTACTCGCAAAGAGAGAAAACCAGCTCTTCTAATGACCATTGTTGAGGATCGTGTCCTCAAATTATCTCTATTCCCCGCCCCAGTCCCTACGGGTGTTACATAATTTAGGAGAACCCAAACAAAGAGGGAATTATGGATAGGTCCTCCAACACAGCGTCGACTCATCTCCCGAAAGTCAACTCTTCAATAGGTTCTCCCTAATTTCTCAAGTTTATATGTTTCTCACTAGGTTGGTCCGTTTTGGCATATCAACTCCCACGTCAAGGTTGGTAAATGGGTGGTCGAGTGCCACTCAATCCACAATAGGAAAAAAGTTTCTTTCTTTCGATGACTTGTTTTAATCTAGTGTTTCAAACTACCGTCTTTGGTTTCCCCTCTTAGGGGTACTGTATTTTTTGTGCCTTAATCTATGGCTTCCCCACTTTGGCACAAAGTTTTCCATCGGGTGAAGGGCTCTGACCCCCATGAACTCTAGATTGTAAGCTATGTATTTTACAATGTTAACATAATGTGAATACATTTTCTTACAAAATATGTGTGTTGTGTTTCAATATATATATATATATATGGTATGTTGCTCCAGAAAAGACACCTCCCCACAACCCTATTTTCTTCTTGCTTCTCCTTTCTTTTCACCATTGACAGGATGGAAGGTTGTGCCCCATCTTTGGTTCAATAATATCTTAATCTATCACTAAATATATAGGAAGTGTGTGGTTTTCCTTTGTGAGGTGTCGAGATTGTTTGTGCTTAGATCGAGCTTCTAGTATGTTTATCACCTTCTATATCTAGTTTATTTATTCTTGTTGATTTGATTGGGATTCATTTGGGTATTGGTGGTGCAATATTTTTAGCTATTTGCGATCATATTGGGTGTATTGAGATGTTGGTTTTCTGCTCCTGAGGTATTTTCAGGAGTTTTTCCATATTGGTAGTGAATTTTGGGAACTTTTTGGGTTACCATCTTGTTTCTCTCTGTCATCATTGATTTTTTTGATTTGGATTCCCTCCCATTTTCCCCTTTGGTTATTATGGTGAACGTTGAAAGTTTCAATTGGGTGGTTATAATTAAGTGGGTCTTTAAGTTGTAATTTAATCCAAATTTATTGTTTAGGTATGGATCATTACTCCTCATCGAGCTAAGGAACTTGTCATTTATGCCTTGGTCATGTGATTCACTTACTGAATCTATTATTAGATTGTGTATACTCTATGGCATTTTCTCACTATTTCTTTTCGTCATAGCGATATACCCTCTTTCTCTCTTATGTGTCCGATCATTCATCCTATGGGGCTTATAATTGGAACTGTGATCATCGTGGAATTTCCTATTGTTTTCAGTTGGGGTGATCTCCTTGGATGGTGTGGCTCTATTCGTCTATGTGGAGGTATATGATTTGTCTTTACTTTGGTGGATCTTTTGTTTTGCTTGTCCTTTGCTCAATCTCTTCCACTGGTTTCGTTGGTGTTTTGGATTATTTATTGTGATAGGATGGGGATAATTTGCCTTGAGGAGGTGAGGAAAGTTGTCAAGAAAATGTAGGAACTATCATCTCTTGATGTTGAGGCACTTGTCTGTGTGGAAGTGAATGTGGAGTGTCATTTTTCATGGCCTTTGTTGGGTGTTCTTTCATTTGGGATTCATTCATGTGCTGAGAAGTTGCATAATTCGAGTTTCTTTGGTAAGGAGGTTTTGGATGACTCTCTTTCTTTCAGGAGATATATTCTCTCTATATTTACCACCTCATGGTTGAAAAAATAAACTGGTTAAGGCTGTGGTGGAGGTAGAAAAATCAATATTTGGTTCCGATGTATTTTGGGATTGGGCTGTGGGTCTTCAACATTGGGTTGTGGTTCTTCAATAGAGGGATTTAGTCAAGTAGTGGGTACAACGAGGATGGATGGTTATCGCATGAAATATTAGGTTGAGAAGAACTAGATGTCAGTTATCAATTATAGGCCGAAGATAAGAATTCTTTACAATAACTAGTTTTGGTTTAAGTTTATTCATGTGATGATGATGAGAAAATAATGGATTTTATTTGCGTCAAGGGCCATAGTTTCCTACCTCTTCAACCTTGGCACGTTGGTTTCAACACATTTAGGAAGGTGCCAAAACAGAAGTCGATATGGGTCAAGCTTCCTAGCGTTCCTCTAGTTTTTTGGTCTCGATCAGCTCTAGTGGAAATTGGGAATTCAATTTGGCATTTTGCATATCTGGAGGAGTGGAGTTTGGGACACATGGATAAAAGAATCGCATGGACCTTTATGGAAGTGGAATTTTCTGGTTGAATCCCTCTCGAGGTGGACTTATTGTGGGGGGGAAATATTTCTCGAAAACACATTAATTATTTGGGTATACCCTTTTGGTGCTTGGGCTACCACACGACTAGCCACCTTCTCGCAAATTATCATCATCGCTTTGGTTTTTATAGTCATTCTCATCCGAAGTCAGGAGTTTCATGGTTGGTGTAGAAGGGTGGGTCTTTGAGCTTCAATTAGGTATTTTTAATGAGCATGGGAGCTTTCTTCCTTTGTATCTATGTACAAAGCATGATTTTCCTTCTGATTTTCCTACTATTCCTTTTGTTAGTGGTATGGATTCGGCTGTGGATTCTACGAAAAAATATTTTGATCTTCTGTTGGGCTATATCCCACTTCTTGCGATTGTTTCCCCTCCTTTCACTACCATTGAAGATCCACTTCATGTTGTCATCAATGTTGCCAATTTAATGGTGGGGAGGGAGCATTTTCATATACCTACTTGTGAAAATCCTCTTATCGACATTGGACATCGTGGGATTCTTCTATTTTTCCTCTCTCCCTTTTTGCACTCTTGTCCACTTAAGCATGTAGATTGTAGACATCGAAGGGGATATGTCACTTATCTTCGGGATGGGGTCATTTCTTTTCCATTTCCTTATTCCCAATCATCAAACTTGGCTCATATAATGGGCCTCTATCACCTACAAATTCTGTGGGAAGTGACATTGAATTTCTCAAACTAAACCTGGTTATTGACTTGGATTCCATCTCCATTCACTCTAACTCTTCCCTTGTGGATGTTGGCACTATTAGTCCACTTTCTCGCCAGGATGTCACTATTTGTAAGAAGTGACAAACCATGATGAAGTTAGTCCAACATGATGGGATTATTACATCTGGGGATATCGATCACCTAGTGGAGGGATTTGATTGCCCCCTCACAAGTGGGCAGATTGTGTTGGCCATTAGGGTATCTCTCAAATGGAGTTGAATTGTCATAAAATCAGGATTATGATGAAGGAGGTTTACAATGAGAGAGGGCTCAAGAAAATAAAAATATAAAATAATTATCAAAGCTTGATAATAAGCTTATGTTATTGGCAAACCCTTCATGTCCTGGTGTTTTCTCTGCCACTTAAAATAATTATTAGAGCTTGATAATAAGCTTATTTTATTGGCTAACCCTTCCTATCTTGATTGGTCATGGCCCTGGAAGGTCGTAAAAGGGATATCCTCAAGCTTCAGGAGGATGAATGGTGACTTAAAATCTAGGCCATTTGGGTCACAAGGAGTGGAAAAAACACGTAGTTTTTTCACAATTATGCTTCTAAGAGGAGGCATGAAAACACAATTTGGGAATTGAAGGATGTTAATGGAAATAATATTAATTCTCTAAAGGATCTTCATTTGGAGGCTGTGCATTATTTTGAAGATCATTATCACACCCGGGAAGGGGTGAATATTGAAAAGTAATTGGAAGTCATCAATACATATCTTTTTATGTTTGATGAGGAGGATAATGATATATTTGTACAACTAATCACTTTGAAAGAGTTGGTGATGGTTTTAATGTCTTTTGCTAGGGATAAGAATTTTGGACTGAATGAATGGTCGGTTGATCTATTTAATTATTTTTTGAGCATTATGGGGCCGAATTTGCTACAGGATGCTGAGGAATCTAGAACATCTTATTTTACGTCTGACACATTAAACTCCTCTTTTATTACATTGATCTCCAAAATTTCCAACACTTCTTATTTTAAGGGTTGTTGACCTATTTCCTCGTGTAACACTATGTATAAAATGATATCTAAGATCATTGCAATTGGATAAAAATCACATTGTATAATCATATTTTTTTATGAAACAACGTTAGATTCATGATGTGGTGGCAACTGCGTAGGAATGTATTCACTCTACCAAAGTTCAAAAGAAAGACACTGTTTTACTAAAACTTGATTTATATAAGGATTTTGATTGTGTCAACTGGTCCTTTCTACGTTTGGTATTGCATGAGATTGGTATCTCTATTCAAGCCATTGACTGGATTATGGCTTGTATATCTTCTACTAATTTTGTGGTATTAATCAATGGGGTTCCTTCTAATACCCTTAAGGCTTCTCAGGGTTTAAGGCAGGGATGTGCCTTATCGCTTCCTCTTTTCTTACTTGTCATCGAGGGTATGAGCAGGTTGACCTCAAAGGCACATCTCCATGAGACTTTCGTGGGTGTGGGGCTTACTAGGCACATCTATATCAGACATTTAATATTCGTGGATGCTATACTTCTCTTTGGGAAGCTTTCAGTTATCGAATGGAAGGTTTTGCACCCGATCATTAGCCTTTTTGGTGAGGCAACCAATTTATATATGAACAAATCAAAATCCTTGTTGATTTCTTTATCTCCTAATGAGGCACATATGTTGGAGATTGTTGGTTTGTTTGGAGTGGAACATCCATCTTTGGGATCAGGTTTTAAATACCTCAGTTTCTTCCTTAAGCCAAATAATTATGGAAATAAATATTGGTATTGGTTACTTGAAATATTTCAGTACAAGCTGGTTTCATGGTCTCATAAATGGCTTTCATTGGAAGGTAGGTTTATCATGGTTTAGGTGGTTCTATAGAGCATTACATTTTATTGGTTACATCTTTATATGTTTCCCAAATTCATCATCAGAAGGATCAATTTGATCATATCAAAGTTTATATCGGGGGTGTGGGTACCAATGATGCACATAAATTTCACCTGGCTCATTTGGAGGTCATAACTCTAAGAAAGGAATATGGAGGTTGGGGTATAAAGGATTTAGAAAAAAATTATTGGGATTTGTTGATGAAAAGTTTATGGTGGGCACTATCTGGAGATGACATTTGGAAAAAAATCATTAGAGAGAAGTATTTGAGGAACTAGTCTCTGGTGTCATGGATAAAGGAAGGGGTCAGATTTCCTTTGGAAGGGTATGATGAAAGTCAAACATTGGCTATTAAGAAACATTAAGTGGTAGATTGGGAATGGTTTTGGGGTTGAAATCTATCTTGATCCCATTTAAGACTTTATTGGTGACCATACATAGCTTGCTCCTTTGTTAAGATAGATATATAATCTCAGAGTTTATTATTTAAGTCAAATTTAGGTAAATATTGGCCTTCTTTATTCCTCTTGGACTAGTTCTCAGGATCTTGGCTTATATGGGGAGTTGGATACATATTGAGACATGTATGAGCAAAACCTCTCTTTGGTTGGTATTTCATTAAATGAACACGATGATATTTTCTCTTGGGTTGACATTTTGGTTCAGGGTCAGCTCTCGGTGGAGGAAGCTTACTGGTTTATCACACCTCCACCTTCTCTCTTAGCGTCTTGTAGTTGGGTTAGGAAAATTTGGGGTTGGAATATCCCACTCAAACTTAAATATTTTGGCTAGTTGGCATGGCAAAGCAAGGTGTTGGCATTGGACAATCTATGTCGAAGGAGTTTTAGAGGTTCGGGTAGATGCATTTTCTACATATTTGATCTAGAGGATGTGGTCCACCTATTTATGAAGTGTTTATTTGCAATTTCAATTTGGTTTGGATTGATGAAAATTTTAAACATTTAGGAAGATTGGAACTCTACATCTATGGAAGCTTATCTCTTGGACTAGATGACTAGTTATAAGGAATATCACACACTTCTTTTATATATTATTTGGGGAATTTGGTGATGTCGAAACACATTTACATTCAAGAACACTCCTCGAAAATAAATGGTACTTGTATAAGGGTTGTTGCATTTTTGATTGAATTTGGGCCTATGATTAGTAAGAGTTCGGTGAGGAACATACTTCCAGTTAAATCTTCGGGGAGATTCCCTTTGGAGTTCTTTGATGGTGTTATAAATAATAACACTTGTGTGTGTGGAGCCTATATTGTCATAAATCCAGGACATCTTTATCACTTTTGCTGGAATTGTAGAGCTGGCACTAATATTGATTTGAGGTTATTTCCCTTGGGGTGGTCTTATTTTGTGCAAAGTGGCTTGCAATTGAGTCATTGGAAGTGTTTTGTGATTCGAAGGTGGTGGTCGAGTAGGCCACAAAAAAGACAACTTTCAATCCTTTGTTGTTGATTAACTGGTTAAAGAGAATTAGGTTGATGACTAAACAATTTCAAGTGGTATCTTTTTATCGTATCCACTAGGAGTTAAATGTTACTGCTAACCCACTCTCTAATGTTGGGCACAACTATCATTTTGGTGAGATTTTTTACACCTTCAAAAACTTAATTTTGCAAGGATCTAGGAAAACCCACTTTTCATAATTATGCCATTAGCGTGGTTGGTACTCCGGTCTTCATTTTTTGATGATTGTATGGATGGTGTGGTGGGTGCACAGTTGTGCATAGTTGGATATCATTTTGCTTGTTGAAAATCCGGTACTAATATCTCCTTTGACCATTTACTACGTGGGATGGCAGCATTTTGTGTTTTTCATCCATTGGTGAAGTTTAGTTTTCCCCTTGGAGTGAATGGATTGTTTCAACTAATAGCTGTAGGGACAACAATAGTACATTCTTGGACATTTAATGTTCAATGGGAAACTTTATTTAGATATTTGAATGTAATATATAGGCACTTTGAGTGAAGAACAACGATCTCTCATTAGGTTATATATTGTTATCATTTTGTGAAAAAATAAATCTCTCTCATTAAATTATATACTGATTGTAGAATTGAGGCTTCTGTGATCCATCATATTTGTAAAAAGAGCTTCGGCGTAATTCACATAAAAAGATCATTGTCGACGCGTTTCGAACCAACTAGTGTGGTTCATCGTCAGGACAAGTTGAAGAAAAAATCAGGCTTAGCAAGTTAAATAGACTGAGCAGAGACTCCAACGGCTACATGCATTCCCATTAAAGAAGCCATGGAAGTGATATATCGCCTAACAGATCCGGACACTGCACATCTGGTTGAGGTATGTCTCACTTCCACATTCTTCTGTTTCGAAGGGGAGTTCTACGAATAGACCTGTGGTGTTGCCATGGGTTCCCCCCTCTCCCCGATCGTGGCAAATCTTTTTATGGAAGATTTCGAAGCCAAGGCTCTTTCCTCGGCCTGTCTCCTTCCTAAGCTGTGGAAAAGATATGTAGATGACACTAATGTCATCTGGCCCCATGGCCATGAGGAGTTGGATCGTTTCCTGGATCACCTCAATGGCCAGTCCTCATCTATTAAGTTCACCATGGAAAAGGAGGTCAATGGCAGCCCCCCTTTCCTGGATATTCTTATTTCGAGGAAGAAGGACGACTCTCTCTCCCACGCAGTGTTCCGTAAGAAGACGCACACAGAGCAGTACCTTCACGCTGATTCCCATCATTTCCCTGCTCAGAAGATGGGTGTTCTTAACACCTTGGCTACGCGTGCCCTCAGAATTTCGGATAAAGAAAGCCTGGACAGAGAGAGAACCCACCTCCTTGATGTATTTGTGGAAAACGGATATAGCATGCACCTTGGTCGGAAGGCTTTCCTTACAGCTTCCAAAAATGTGTTTATTAAAAAAGAGCCTAAGGAGCGCCATCCAGGTGTCCATCTTCCATATATCCAAGGGACCACTGATAGGATTGCTCGGATCCTTAGAAAGTTTGATATTCCCTCAACCTTCAGGCCCCTCAGAACCATTCGTAACTCCCTGAGGTCTGTGAAGGATCTGGTCAACCCCAAAGACATGAAAGGTGTTTATTTGATTCCTTGCTCATGTGGGACCCCTTATATAGGAGAAACAGGGCGCTCCATCCAGCAGAGAATTTGCGAGCATGCAGCGGACCTGAGGCATGGAAGAACAAAGTCCTCAGCTTTAGCAGAGCATGTCGACAAGACTAAGCATCATGTCTGCATAGAGGAGGCCAAAGTCATTGCCAGGGTGGATCGGTTTCATCATCGTAAGTTAAGGGAATCTATTGAAATTGAGCGAAGACCCATCAATCTCAACAGAGATGATGGGTGGAAGGTAAGTAGAAGTTGGATCCCTGCGCTGTCGTCTTAGGGTTTCTTCCTTCCCCCCCGCCCCTCTGTTCATCCTGGGTGCTTTCTTTGGGTGTTTGTGGTTTAGTCCTTTCGAGCATGTCATTATATATCGCTGGTAGCGTTGTGTTCTTCCCTATTTTTTTCGGGTTCCTCTTGTCTCTTTTTATGATTCTCTTCTTCTTAAGCATTAATCTTATTTATTTTTATGTAGATTTTATCTCTGATAAAGGTCCTTTTCCAGTTTTAGTAGTTTGATTCATTACGTTATTATTATTAGTATATTTAAATTATGATGTATTCTTGGGTCTAATCTTATTTATATTTTATTTGTGATAGCTTCC
>APFE030933519.1:137114-150640 GCA_000404065.3 Pinus taeda
ATTTATTTATGGCCTTGGTCCTAGAGTCAAATATCGCTGTTATGTAGCCGTTGGAGTCTCTGCTCAGTCTATTTAACTTGCTAACCCTGATCTGTTTCTTCAACTTGTCTTGACGATGAAACACACCAGTTGGTTCGAAACGCGTCGACAATGATCTTTTTATGTGAATTACGCCGAAGCTCTTTTTACAATTATATATTGATATTATTTTGTGGAAAAATAAATTTATGGATATATATAAACCACTTTTATTAATATACAGCCTATTGGTTTTTTCTTTGTTGAAAAAAAAACTTCCCCTTCAAAGGAAATTAATGTGGTTCAAACAAAACATTATTTTATGGAAAAATAGATTTATGGATATATATAAACCACTTTTATTAATATAAAGCTTATCGGTTTTTTCCTTGTTGAAAAAAAAAAATATCCGCAATCCAAAGCCGAAGTTGATGTTGTTCAAAACATTGGTGTGAGTGGTTATATAAATTCAAATTTTTAATTTAAATGTATTTAGGCAAATTTTCAAATTCAGAAATTACAGGATAAGCGTAGTCTAACAAGCTGCCGAATGAGTACGGCGGCTTTGGTTACCGTGAAGATTTACTTCTGCTGGTCTGTTGGGAAGGATGTCCACGTGGACATGGTCTGCCGGTCGTTTATGGCATCAGATAGGCAACAATGGACAGTTCGAACGAGATATGGATGTCCACGTGGACATGTTTTGCCCTCGTTTATGGGTCCAGATAGGTAACGGTGGACAGTTCGAACGAGATATGGAATTTCACATTCCATCTTCTTGTTAAATGGAATTTTGATGGTAAAGTTTTTATATATATATTTTTAAGGCTATAGTCTATCTTTTTAAGCTTTGGATGGGTTTTTATTAATATATATTTTAGGTTTAATTGGTTTAAAATTGGGTAGGGATTTTTCGGAATTACAAGTTTGAGTTGTAAATTCTTTATGATTTAGTGTTTTAAGCGTTTTTTAGAGTGTTGAATCTATATATGGAGTCAAAAGTTTATTTAAACTTGGTCAATTTTTTTTTGTCTTAGGGTGAATATTTCATCCATCTTTAAAAAGAGTAAGCTTGAAAAACCTCTTTAAAGAAAAAGCAAAATTAGTTAATTTAAACAAGATTAAAGTAATTAATTATTAGAAAAGAAATTAATTAATTAATTTAAAAACCATTTTAAACATTCAATCCTTAAATAATTTAATTTTAAGTAAATTTAAACCTTAACCTTAAAATAAAATGAGAAAAAAAATCAATTATAAAATTAAAAAAATTAAGAAATACACAGATTATTCAAATAAATGGGAAGACAAAATAATATAAAATAATGAGAATAAAAACTTAATTAAATATGAAATTGGAAGAAACAACTAATAATAAAATAATGAGAATAAAAAAACTTAATTAAAATATTTAAGAATTTTTTTTGGTTATTTCTCCCAATAAATTTAAAAATTAAAAATTAATTAAATTAGAAAAATTTAATAATAAATTAATAAATTTAAACATATATTTTTTTTAAATATAATTTTATCTAATATTTTTAAATTTCATTATTAAATTTATAGCTTTTATTATTATTAGTATTATTATTTTAAAGAATGAAAGCACAAAGGTTTGAGTTGAAGAGGGTAACATGAGAGTAATCATGATTATAATAGGATTTAATTTACTTTTATGGTTGTGTGGTTGTTGAAGTAAACTATTACTATTTTTATGCTTACACTGTTTTTGGTAAGCTTGGCATGACTACATCTTTATCATATCCAATATATCACCTTGATTTGGGCTGTGAATTGAATTGATGACTTCACATCAAGGAGTGCCTTAACATAGTACCGACCCGTGGACATTTTTATGTTTACATTTATTATGTTAATTTTTTAATGTTTATTGTTTTGGTGTGGTAGGTATTAAAGTAGGGTAAGCAAAATATTATTGCGCTGACAGGGGTTCTACAACCTAGTATAGTATAGGGTAGATGACAACCTAATATGGGGTAGATGACAACCTAATATGGGGTAGATGTCAAGGTTAAATGTTTAACATTAATCTAATGTCAATGTCAGCCCTAACTAAAAGTCGATATAATTATTATGTATAAATAAAATATAAACTCAACATTGGTTTACAAGCGAAGTGGAATTGGTTTAATCTAACCATGCCAAGTGGAATTTTGTTTGTGAGAAGGGGTGAAATAATTAAAGTAAAATAGTTAATTTAACATTTGTGGACTCTACCCCGGATGCGGGTGACGAGACATATGTCAACTTGGAGCCACAGGGAGGCCATGTGCCATCCCGTGTCCAAGCACCTCATTAACTCAGCTCTCCGCCGCCATGGAAATACAATTAAGGGCAGGAGGCAGGCCATTAATGTAGGTTGTGATACCATGGCAAGTAGAGGGTTGCATCTACGGCAATTCGAGTTTATTATAAGGGAGGTAGATTGGATCATGGCGCTCAGACGCTCTTCTGTGGCTTCCTTGTTCAGTTATCAAGGGCTGTGGGTTCTATTTCCAGCATTTACAGTGTGTATTGTGGGGGTTCTGGTCGCAGGGGGCTCCGGACTGTGGGGCACAGAGCCATTACAGCCTCTGCATCCTCACTTTACCTTGCAGCAATGTTCCGTCACAGAGGCCCAGCGCGTGGAAGGCTAGCTCGCCCTCCAGCTGACAGACCGAAGGTGCAATGTTGCCGCTGTCGATGCCACAGAGGAATTCCAGCCACTCCCCTTCAAGCCAGCCAGATTCTCGACGCGAACGATTCTGAGGCGGAGCCTGCTCCTGCTCCAGCATTTGGGTCTGCCATATTCTCGTTTGGCAGCTCGAGGGATAAGGCACGCATCAACGCTCACGTCTCAGTCCTCTTCCTCGAAGAACCTGAGGAAGATGAAGGCGCAAGCAGTTTGGGAAAATCCCCAGTGGGAAGCCAGGAAGCGGCAGCACAGCCACCAGCGGAGACGTCGGGGCAGGCTCCAAAGAGCCCTCTGGCTCAGGAAACCTCGACCACCAAGGCAAACGAGGAGGAGGACTGGGACGCACTTGGGGAACGCTACGGCTGGTGCGAAGTGGTGGAGGAGAAGCCACCAGAATAGCCTTCGGATGGACCGCCTCTTCCTCACTCCGCATCGCTCAGGTTTTGTTCTGGTTCCTTCTGGTCTAGCTTCTGTCTTTGGGTCTGTTTTGGTTAATTCGAGTCCTGGTCATAATGGTCTGACTCCCCAGAGCGGGATGTCCATGTTTTGGCTCCAATGCCCCTGCGTGGGCGGTTTAAGACAGTTTTTTGTGCCCCTGTGTGGGCGGTCCAAGGATGCAGTCACGCCCCTGCATGGGTGGTTCATGGTAGTTTTCGGGCCCTTGTGAGGGCGATTCAAAGCGGCAACGAGCCCCTGCGTGGGCGTTCTGGAATTGCTTCGGTTTTGTCTGGTCTTCAATGCTTAAGTGTCTCTGCATAGCAGTAAAGCCCCGGTCTGGGCATGTTTTGGTCAGCAAAAGTCAAGCCCACAACGCCACTGATGGCCTTGGGCATCCTGTTTTCCTGGTTGTAATTACAAGACTGTACATAATATAATAGATAGTTTTTATAGAGAAAAAAAAACATTTGTGGACTCTAGATTTTGAATATAATATTCTAAAATGTAATATAATATGTTTTATTTATTTTTAATAAAATGACTTTTTTTTTATTGGGCTGAGGAGTGCTCTCTCTAACCCCAAGATGCAATAAAAATAAAAGTAAAAATAAAATATGGTAGATATGTGTAACTTAAGGCTTAGTCTAACTTATAGACGAAATAATATTTTTCATTGGAATCCAGGATACAATTTCAAATAAAAATGTGATCTTTTGTTATTTAAAATGCAATTTGAATGCATAAATAGATTCTAAAAAACCCTTGGGGCACTTGAATTCTACATATTAAACAACTTAAGCTCAAGTTTTTACAAATATTTTATGGATTTGGTTAAAATCAACCAAAAAAAAATATTGTGCGCCATAACTTAATGTAACGTCATATAATATAAACATTTTATCTTGGTGAAAATAAAATAAAAATAACAAAATAAAAATAACCGTATAAAAATTAATAATAAAAAGATAAAAATGACCCATGGTATTAAGAACCAATGATATTCATGTGGAATATAACCTATTTAAAGGGTAAATTAAACCAACCTAGATCCATTTTAGTTTTATGTTATATTTAGATACATAATAAGCTGTAAAAAATGATGGCATTGAATCCATGTAGCCTGTAAAGGTAAAACTTTTTTATGGATATGTTCGCACTTGGTATTTGTAGGGATATGTTTCATGGCCCTATGTCTTTTTGTATGTTTTGTTTCTATCGTTGAATGTATGCGTACATAATTTTTATATATGTGTAGAAGCTTTATAGCTTCTTGGAGGACATTAGGTTATTTAGGAAGGTGCTTTTAAGAAGTGCAAGTTATTTGTAGGGATATGTTTCATGGCCCTACGTCTTTTTGTATGTTTTGTTTCTATCGTTGAATGTATGCGTACATAATTTGTATATATGTGTAGAAGCTTTAGAGTTTCTTGGAAGATATTAGGTTATTTAAGAAGGTGTTTTTAAGAAGTGTAAGGTTAAACCTTATTGCACAAAGTACATAACAATAATTGCTTCTTCATTCTAATAGCTTCTTTGATAATCACTTTAATATAATATATGCGATATATTCTCTTAATTTATGTATAATATTGTGCTATAGAAATGCAACTTTGATATATCTAGGATGGTAAGTTTAGAAATGAATAAACTTACAATAAAGTGAGGAGGTGGGAGAAATATTAGGTAAATTGTAATTATTACATTTGATCTAATATTTATGTCTACCTTAATCCACTTTTTATTACTTTGTAAGAAATATTGGGTAAATATAATTCTATAATATTATATTTCACCCAATATTCTCCCTCAACTAGTCCACTTTTTATTGTAATTTTTCTTTATATTTGAAGTTTAAAGTAAACAAACTCAACTATAAAATTAGCAAGAGCGAGGGGAAATAGTGAGTAAAATGTAATATTTAGGTTGGGGGCGATGAGAAATATTAGGTAAATTGTAATAATATTACATTTTAATTAGTAATTCCCTCGCCCCTAGCCACTTTTTACCAGGTGGGAGTAGTAATAAATATTGGGTAAAATATAATACTATAAAATTATATTCTATCCAGGATTTCCTCTCACCCTATCCACTTTTTATTAAAAGATTTATTTATATTTGAGGTTCATAAGTAAACTTTACTCCTATGTAAACATTTGATCCTAGTATGGTAGAGATGTTGTAATGTTTAACATTTTGACTCTGTCCAAAAAAAACGTAAAATTAATATTTATATTTATAATTAATCATTAAACCAACCTAGATCTATCTTAACTCCAGATTTATCAATTTCTTGGGATGCAAACTTCTTTTAAAGTGAAAAAATATTTGATCCTTTTTTTTTTTGTAAACATGGTAGTACTCTCTATATTTACTTTTTGCAAAAATTTACAGTCAAATCCTCCGATCAGTCACCTGCCCGAAGGAAACCAGGTGACCATCGGTCAACATTGTATCCACTCCAAAATTTAAATAAGTTCATCAAAACCATATTGTCTTTGCTAACCATTACACATATTCTTATCTTTTGCATTTCAAACAAAAACATTAAAAAACCAAAGATAATTAAACCAATCCTCATCAGAGGAAGCTATCTAAACTGTCGCCTTTTCTTTCGAACTCAACACCTTCCCTCCAGAATTGGACGTCTTCACCCTTGGGCTTGGGAGCTCTTGTCCCTGGAACATTTTCCATTTTATCTCAGACAATGTTTGCTCAATCCAGCCCAAAGCTAGATTATTCCTGTATGTTTGGATCTGAATTGTCGCCAACTCTTTCATAATTTCCCCTCGCACTAGGTTTGGTTCCTTGTTTCTTTCCTACCTGTTCAGCACTTCCCCTTTCATATGTTCTTAGTGCAGGGTCATGGCGCGAGCTACAATGTGTTTCATTATCCAATATTGTTGCAGTGTCTTGTTAAAAAGACATTACCGGCCATTTTTCATACCCGGGTCCTACAACATTCCTTCCCATTCATCCATAGGGAAGTCTCTGCCTCTCAGGTTATTTCTCATATCTCTTTCCTAGCCCCATATTTGGTCTCTGACCTCCTTCTGATTTGCCTCCATGTAGGCGTCAGTTATTCTCTTCATCTACTCTCCGTTCGGTTTCCTTCCTTTTTTCTTCCGTGTGTCGCTCGTTCCTTCTTCTTTTTTAATAGTCCTCTTGTTGCGCCTGGGTGCCATGTTTCTTCTCATCTTCGCCTCGACTCTCTTGTCCTTAGAATGCTCTGTCTGAGTAGTAGTTGTGCCCTTACCGATGGTGAGACCTATCACATAGTAAACACACATGTCAGTTTTGGCCATTGAGGGTGTATATTTGATCAAGGTATTTCTACCCCCCCTTGTCATGGTTCTAATTCTACATTTTCTTTCTCTTTGGTGCAGTGCTAAGGCCTCTCTAATTCTTTTAGTTTCAGGACCCCCATCATTCTGACTTACACTATGTATGCTAGAGTTCTTTTCCTGGGTCGAGTGCTCTATCTTTCTTACACAGTCACTCCTTTCTCTACTTGGCCTGCTTGCCCCTTTCCTAGGTTTGGTTTTCTCAGTTTTTGTGTCACTATCTTGGTTATCTTCAGTTTCTCCTCTCCCTATGAGGTGCTCCCTCTTCCTCCTTATTTTTGTCGGGCTTTCCTTTCCCTCTTGACAGGGTTCAACTCAATAGGCTGTGTCTCTAGGCTGGAATTGCCCGATGCATCAATTCGGCTACAGGGATCATGGATGGTTGGGTCCTCCATGTCCTTTCTCTCCCTCACTTTACTCTTATTCTCACCCTTCCTGGCCATATCCCCCAAGGATTCTTCCCTGTCCCGAACTACCTTCTCTCTATACTTGTTGCTAAGTTTATGATGATCATCCCTATCTATCATCAGGCCTATTCTTTCAAACTAAATATTTTTTCGAAGGATGGAGAGGGAAATTTTACATACCCTTATACCTGGTTGCACTGTTCTATCTCCTGCAACTCTCTTTTGCTTTCTGTGCGATCTCTCTCGCCACCTTCCTTTTTTCTCATCCACATGCAAAATGCATGGTTTCCCTCTGACTCTATCCCTTTATCATTCTCCTGTCGTAATGCTACTACCAGTTGTCCACTCTTCCTTCCTTCCTTGGCCTGCCTTCCTTCCCATTTTCCTTGGATGCTACCCATCTGTCTTGTCCTCCGTTCTTCATTTATTTATTTCCTCTCCCAGCTGCTCTTGTTGTCCATTTGTTGACTCTGCCTTGCCATTTGGCATCAACTTGCTGCCCCTTCTCGGTCTTGATGTCATGCCCTCCCTTCTTCCACACCTTTCCATTTCTACCCCCATTCTCCGCGGGTCTGTCCTTTCTCTGCCCCCCTCCGTCATCTAATTCATCTTTGTCCTTTCATTCGTCCTTTGTTGTTCCGTGGTTGATGTGTTGTGTCCTACCTACACCTGTCCTTGTCCTTCTTCCCTCCCATCCACATCAATCGAATTCTTTAGATTCTTGTTGTGCCACCTATTTTCTTCGATTGCTTGTATCATTTGTTTCATTTCCTCTTTCTGATTAAGCTATTCTCCTCCCGCGTCTAACTTTTGCTCTCTATTTCGGCATCCCCAGTTCGCGAGGAGGTCCGCCAGGGTATTTCCTTTCCTTTTCACATGGGATGGTATGGTGTATGTAATATTCTGTAGTTGATGTCGTAATTTTGTTATTATCCAAGCCGTCCTCCAGTTTTTGCTCAAATTTTCAGTTGTTGTTCCCTGTTGTAGTTGTTTCATTGTTTCTATTACCAGCATTGAGTCGCCTTCTATCTGCAGACTTTGGTAACCTTCCCTTATCGCTATCTCTAGTCCCCTATTTAGTGCGTGGTATTCTGCTTCGTTGTTCGTAGCGATGCTGCAGTGTATTGCATAGGCCCATTTGATCTTCCCTTTCTCATCTTTGAATATCCCTCCTATGCCAACCTCCCCTAGGTTTCCTTTTGCTGCACCATCGAAGTTTAGCTTAATGAACCCCTGTGGCGGGTTCCTATATCGTTCTTCGGCTCTTGCCTTTCCTGCATCACGTTCCTTCCCTATCCTGTTTGTTTTTTTTACTTTGATTTCTAGTTGGTTCATAATGCGGGTCTCTGTTCCTTCCGTCTTCCAGTCGTCCTCTTTCCAGTTTTCTAGAATTACTGTTTCTCTCATGTTTTTCATGGTTTGGTTCCATATTTCCCATTTGTCTTTTTTACCTTTGTTGAATATCACCCTGTTTCGTGCCTTCCAAAGGTTCCACAGGAGAAAACCAATTAACAGATCCCAGGCATGGTTCAGGATTGTGTTGCGGTACGGCTTGCTACTCCTCTTCTCTATTGTTGTTTTTATGCTCCCTATGTTCCTATCAGTAATCTCGAATAGAGGGTGGTGATTTTGCAACAGGTTGTTACTTACACTGCAGGAGTTTGCAACGTGCTCCATGGTTTCTTCTTGGTTTTGGCACAATGCGCATCACGAGGGCCCATGCATCCCTTTCCTTCTCAATTTGTCCCAAGTTAAGGCACGCCCATGTAGCACTGTCCTGGTAAAAAACGCCACTTTTGGCCAAGTTTTTAACTGCGATATTCTTTTCCATTTTTTTATGTCTGAGTTTCCAACTCCTCTTGTCTTTATATGGTAACCTTCTGAGATAGTAAACATGCCTTTTATGCGTTTACCCCATCTTATTATATCTGATCCTTCTTTAATTACAATTTTCCTGGTTGCCAATTCTTTTTGATAAATTATCCATTGATCAATTTATGGTGCTTCGGGCCAGTCACTCTTCGTCTTCCATTTTCTCCATTAACTATTATGTTCCACTACCCAATAGTTTCTTATGGCATCTTCCACTATTTGGGTTGTGTACTGTTGGATTTCTTGGAGCTGAGGTTCCTGATTCAAGATTCCTCTCTGTTGCCACGCCTCCTGCCAAAAGTCTGCTTTGTACCCCCCAAAAACTGTGATCTCTTATCAAGGCTCTGTTCAGGCTTGCCAGGTTTCAAACGGTTGAGCCTTTCCTTTCTGATAGTGTTCAGAGTTTTCCTTCTGGAGTCCTTGCTATCTCATATTTCTTTTCCCATAGCAGTTTCCATAGGTCGTCCTTCCTTGAACCCACCTCCACCATAATTTTGTCCCCATGACTTGGTTTAATATGTAGGGGTCTCTTAGTCCTAGGCCTCCCTTTGTGACAAATTTCCTTAACCATGTCCATGAAAGTAAAGCCCACTTTTTTGTTTTGTTTGACCCTTGCCACATAATTTTTTGAATATTTGCACCATTTTTTGACATATGGTTTTAGGGATCGCTTGACTAGCCATCTGATATATTGGCATAGCTTGGAGGAAAAACTTCAATAGTATAAGGTAGCTCGGGGTGTTGAGCATTCTAAACATCTAATTTTCCGTTATTTTTTGAATTTTCCCTGGCAGTCCTTTCCAATTCACAATTCGGTTATGCTGATTACTCAGTTTTACTCCTAGGTATTTAGTTGGAAACTGTCCAATTTTGAACCCCATTGTTCTTGCTAGGAAGGCTTGGCCCACCCTTGGTGTGTTAAAGAAGAATATTTCGGTTTTCTCCTTATTTACCTCTGTTCCTGAAGCTTTTGTGAATTCTGTAAGGATTTCCCCTAGTTTTTTTGCTTCCTTGAGATTTGCTTGACTATACATCATTACATCATCCACAAATTCTTGATGTGTAATGGTTAATTCTTCCCCCCATGATCTCAGCCCTTTGAATTCCCCTCTGCTTACTCTTGCGTTGATTAATTTACCTAAACCATCCGCTGCTAAAATAAACAGGAACAATGAAAGTGGATCTCCCTGTCTTAGGCTATGGGATGGTTTAAAGGTGTATGTTGGGGTTCCATTGAGCAAGATTGACATGCTTGGTGTGGATATCATTGACATTATCCATGCTATCCATCTATCGTCAAATCCATAGGCTTGTAGGATTCTTTGAAGATATTTCCAGCTGAGTTTATCATAGGCTTTTGCTAAGTCAAGTTTAATCAACATTCCTTTATTTCCCGTCTTCTTTAAGGGATGAATCACCTCTTGAGCGACGACAATCCCATCCACTATCTGTCTCCCTTTCACAAAACCTATTTGTTCTTTTGCTATCAATTCCGGGAGTAGAGGTTGTAATCTTTTTACCATTATGGTAGCTAGAATTTTATGATAACATTACAAAGAGCTATTGGTCTGAAGCTATGAGGTTCTTCAGCCTGTTCTACCTTTGGTATTAATGCCAGAAAGGTTGCATTCCATGTTGGATGCATTCTTTTATTACATCTTGATTCTTCTACTGCGCTAACTATATCCTTTTTCATAAAGCTCCATGTTGTTTGAAAGAACTCTGCTATAAATCCATCCGGTCCAGGAGCTTTATTTTTGGCCATTGTCTTTACTACTTCCTCTACCTCTTTCTTGGTGATTACCCTTACGAGAGCCAGGTTTTGTTCCCTGTTTACCTTTTTTGGGATGTATTGACTTATTTTTGCTATCTCCTCTTCTCTGTTACTTTGCGGCTCTGTCAGTATGCCCTTGAAATGCTGGATTAGGAGATTTTCCATTTCCTCTTTCTGGGTTACCCTGTTACCTTGTTTGTTTTTTAGGGAGAAAATTCTATTCTACTGCCTATGTTGCTACATCGCTCTGTGGAAGAATTTTGTGTTCCATTCCCCCTCTTTTAACCATTGTACCCTTGACTTTTGTTTCCATAGGATTTCCTCCTGTTTTCTTCTTTCCTCCAATCTAATTAGCACCCCTCCTTCTCCTTGCGCGAGCTCCTCTGTTCTCCCTTCTTCTATTATTTTATGTTGTATCCTTTTCATTGATATTTGGAGTTGTTCCTGGTCTTTTCGTATGTTGCCAAATTCTTCTTTGTTCCAAGTCTTAATTTTGCTTTTTAACTCCTTAAGTCTCAGTTGGAGCGTGTGCATCTTATTCTTGCCTTGTGTTTCCTCTTCACTATTCTACCACTAGTTTTCCATCTTTTTTATGAGGGTTGGGTCTCTTAGCGAGAAGGCTTCAAACCTGAAAGGTTTGTGCTGGTTTTGATTGTTCATAGCGATTTCAAGATTTATTGGCCAGTGGTCTGATCCTTGGCATGGTAAGATAATTGCTTCATAGAATATATCTTTCCCAAGGAAGTGTTCTGTTGCTAAGAACCTGTCCAGTTTGGAGGCTATCTGCCTGCTGCCTCCTCTTCTATTATTCTAGGTGTATTTTCCATTGATAGTGTTTATATCAATCAATTGTAGGGTTGTTTGAGTTTCCTAAATCTCTCCATATCTGCATCCTCTTGTTGCAGTCCACCTTTATTTTCCGTTGTCGTTGTGATCATATTAAAATCTCCTGCTATCACCCACAATTTTTCTGTGTGCATGTTAACCAGTTTTTGCAACTATGTTAGGAAGGCCTCTCTCTCTATCGGCATGTGAGGCCCATACACCATTGATACAAGGAACCAATCTTTATGTACTATCATTCTAAATCTCCTTTAGAGAATCCTTTTCATTCCTATCCATAAGTCAACCATGACTTCTGCTGGATTCCACAAGATTGCAATACCCCCTGCACTCCCTTTTGAATCCAATGTCATGCTTTCATAAGAGGGCTTCATTTTTTTTAGAATTTCCTCCATTCCCCCCCTCCCCACCCCCCGTTATTTTTGTTTCTTGAAGTAGCATAATTTGGGGTTTTTCTTTCTTGATCCTCTCTGCTAGGTACCTTTGCTTACCCTTGCTATTAAGCCCTCTTATATTCCATGATGCAATAATCATTGGAAAGGTTGGGTTGTTTGTTGGAAGACTGTTGAAAGCGACACTACTCTTCTTGTATTGACTAACATTTCTCCCATTACTTGAATTGATTCCTATAGGTTCTTTCTTCCTTGTTTTCCCCCCCCTTTCCCTTTGCTTTGATGTTCCTAGCTATTGTCATGTTGTGTTCCTAACTACTCATTCATCCTTGTAGTTTCGTGCTCCCATTTTTTTTGTATTTTTGGAATATTTCTTTGTATAATTTTTATCCTCTTCTGGGATAAACCTCTCAACCAAGTTTCGCCACTTATCCAGTAGGTTTCTCAGAATTTCCTCTTCTGTTGTTGGATCCTCCCCTTTATTTATGTCTATTTCCATTACTTCATTCTCCTGTTTTTCCTCCTTTTCTTTTCTCCCCTTTTTCTCTATTTCTCCTTTAGCTTTCTGCTTGTTGTTGTTGGCATCCTGATTTGTTCTACCTTCCTGATCTGGTTCCTCTTGGTAGTCCATAGCTCGAGTTTCTTCATCTTCTTCTTATGTCTGCAATATTTCGAACCTATTTGTCTCTTTTACTTTGGTTTGTTGTTCTTTTCTACCTTCCTTAGGGGTTTCCTTGGTAGATCGTTTCTTGGTTTTGTTTTCTTGAAACCCCTCATTGTCTTCGGTGGTTTTTCGCTGTTGCTTAGTTTTTATTTCCTCTTCCTCTACATTTAAGGGGCATTCCTTGAAAAGGTGTCCATATTCATGACATTTTATGCATCTAAAAGGTATGTGTTCATAGTCCAACGCCTACTACCAGACCTCTTCGTGATATTCTAGTTCGACTACACCTGGTATAGGATTTGCAATGTTCATATAAACACATATTCTTGCATACGAGGTATATCTTCCTCTTTTAGTTGATTCCGCTATCTTTACAAAGCTTCCTATGGTATTCCCTATTCCTTCCAGTATCTCTAGGTCCCAGAAATCCATAGGTAGTCTAAACAATCTCACCCATACAGGTGCTGCTAGGAATTTCTCCTTATCCGGATTATAGCATTCTTGTAGGTTTTAACCCCATACAGAAATTACCTGCATACGAATTCTAAATCATAGGAAAAATAAAAATGCGAGAGCATACACATAAAACACATATACACAGAGATTTCCCACTGGATCTCAAAACCGAGACTACCAGCTTGATTTTTCATTATGTTCCTTTCAATGTTACAATACATATTTATACATGCCGAAGCATCCAATACCATGGACTGAAAAAACCATCACGTCCAATACCATGGACCAAAAAACCATCGATCCAATACCATGGACCAAAAACCATCGCGTCCAAAAAACATGTGCAAAAATCATGCACAAAACCATAGGTGGGTCCACCCAACCTAACATAGGGTCCAAAACCAAAATTTTCCGGGGCACTGCCCCAGACCCCATAAAGTGGGGTTACGGGTACCCCTCAAACCCCCTGTTTAATTATGTGGAAAGAATATAACACAACCCAACAATCTCCCACTTGTTCTTTTCTTTCAACAGGAGAGCTTAGTCATTTTTCCAGCCCTGAAACACCCATTATTTCTCTACACCAAGAGAACTTCTCAGAGCTCACAGATTTTGTCAATGCATCT
>APFE030933520.1:370-11883 GCA_000404065.3 Pinus taeda
ATGAATTTTCAAGTCGGGAAAAGATTGTTTTTGCTCTTCTCAAAGCAGCCCCCCACGTCAAGGACTGGTGGGAAACCTACTATGAGCAGAAGGATGAAAGTACAGGCTCTCTATTTTCATCTACACGCACTTGGGATTCATTCCGAGATGCTATCAAGGAGCAGTACTACCCTATCAAAAGCTATGAGGACAAATACATCAGATGGACCACGTTGCGGCAGGGACGGGATCAAGATGTGTCTAAGTTCACAAACATTTTTCACACCCTTCGCACACAGTTGGGTATCAAAGATTCTGAGCTGCATCTGGTACTCAAATACTGCGGCTGCCTGCACAAATACATCCAGGAAGAGATGGAGTTCTTGAACATCTCCTCACTCGGTACAGCATACCATTATGCTGTCAAAATCGAGCAAAAGTTCAAATAGAAGAAGCAAGACTTTGGACCTGCAAATCCGAAGCCCAAAGGACAAAGCCAAGGCGGGGTGACCCAAGACAACCCGTCGAAGCCACAAGAAAAGAACAACACCACAAAGCAGAAGAAGGACGCGGGAAAGTGGTGTGAGTTCCACAAGACTCCCACTCATAACACAAGTGAGTGTCGGACCAAGCAGTCATTGGTTGCCGAGTTGAAGGCTTCCGAATCAGATACATGTTTCGACCCTGAACCAGAACCCGACAAGGGGAATGCCAAAGGGAATCAGATCATTGATGCGGATCCCAGCGCCACTGCCAAGATCCAGAAGAATGAGCCCGAAGAGCCAGAGGAGGGGGAACGTCTTTTCCACTCATATATGTGGGTGAAGGGTTCGCCGCTACAATTCATTGTTGACAGTGGCAACCAAAAGAACCTGATTTAAACAGAGGTCGTGAAGCGGTTGGGCTTACCAACTACACCACACCCACAATCATACAGTATCGGGTGGCTTCATGAAGGACAAGATCTCAAAGCTCGCCAGCAGTGCCGCCTTCCCTACAGCATCAAGCCATTCACAGACGAGGTATTGTGTGATGTTACACCTCTAGATGTTTGTGATGTATTATTAGGCCAACGATACTTGTGGAGGCGACATGTTGTGTATGAGTCAAGGCCTCCTGCTGTCATTATTTCTTTGAATAATTCATTATACAGGATACCAGAGATAGCCCCACCTACTGCCACATCTTTGATCACTGCTAAGAAAGGCAGCAAGCTCATATCACAGACCAGGAAATTCATCTGTATGGTTCAATCCCAAAGTAAGGGGAAGATCGTTGCTACATCCATGACCACCGCAAAGGGTTCCTCCACACAGCAGCAGCAACAAAGGGATACAGTCATGACGGAACACAGGAACAACTTCTCCTCGCCAACAGGGGTACCACATAAGTTTCAGGTGGGCAACAAAGTCTGGTTGCATCTGTAGAAAGAACGCCTCACAAGAACCCATCAGAAGCTCCGACCACTTCGACATGGTCCTTACACCAGTACCAAGGCTATGGGAAACAATGCTTTGGAGCACAACATTCCTCCATTCTTTCACCTACACCAAGTGTTCAATGTGGACCGTCGTCGACCATGCTTTCCACCATTACTGGACACATCAGAGATTGCAGGACAAGTTCAGCAGAAGGAGGAACTCAACGCAATGGGGACCATTGCTTCCTAAGGAGGGAGGAATGATCCAGGTGGATGTTGGTGGCCACCCACCTATCCCATTTGGACCCCCGCAACTGTCTCTTTTAGCATTTTGAGTTTCCTTAATTGTAGCACAACTTACTATTTTTAGTAGTTTTTCGGGTCCTGAACTTCCGGAGCCGTTTTGAGGCCCTAAATGACGTTTTTTTGGGAATCCGGGTGCATCATGGGTCCATGTGTTTCCCGTTCCAACAATGGTAGTTCTCAGATAGATATTTCTAACGAGCTATCATACGCGTCAAACGAAGATCGTATGCCAAAGTTACGACCCCGGGAAATTGATGTACCAATTTACCCAAAACGGGGCCCACAATTTGGCGTTTCATCTTCTAAGGGTCGGTTTTGGAATGTGAGGGGTTTTCCATTGTTTCTCAATAATAAATAGGCCTTCGAGCCTCATTGTAACACAAGTTCGGAACAGTTCAGAGACATGTAGCCGCACATCTCTTCTCAGAGATAAGCTACCATCGTCCTAGCTGGTTTATTCCAATTCTGGTTGTAAGCATATTCGGTATTTTCCATTAATGAAATGAAGTGTTATTTCCACTGCATCTCTTTATTTATGGTTATCTTTGTATTTTATTGCATTCCTATTTAAATCTGGATCATCGACGAACATTGAAGATCACTTCGTTGGATTAAAGGAAATGAATACTCCCTCTATGATAATAATGGGATTAAATTATACAAGAATATGAATCAACAATATTGTCTACTACTTATTCCATAAGGTCAAATTTCAAGGGTTTTTACCTACACTTACAAGATCACTTAAGGATGACAATGCATGGATCATTGATAGTAGAGCATAAAGGCATATGATATAGTAAAGTAAACAACTACAAACTCTATCAAAGGAACCATATTCCCATGTAGTGGAATTTGGAGACAACAAAATGTATGTTGTTATAGGTTTGGGATAAACATCTTTAAAGATGGAGAATGGAGAAAAACTACATATCAACAACATAGTATATGTTCCATGTTTGAAAAATAATTTTCTTCCAATTTCTTGCTTATAAGATAAAGCGGATAGAGTTTCTTTTGTTCGTCGAAAGGTCTTGGTTTTGGGAAAAGATTTATGTATCGATAAATCTAGGTTTATTGGAGCTCATGAAGGATGTTTGCATAGATTCATTACACCACTTCTTGAAGCCCTTGTTCATATGTAAATATCTCCTATTGAGCTATGGCGTAAAAGATATGGTCATATTCACTAAAAAGTCATTCCCACTCTTAAAAATCTAGTTCACGTCATCTATGATATCAAATAAGTACATGAAGGAGTTTTTAAGGGATGCACTTTGGAAAATCATGCAAGAAAACCATTTTAAAATAGTGAAACAAGGTCTAAGGAAACAGGATGAAGTATTTGAGAAATTCAAGGAGTTTATATAAGGAGTGGAAACTCTAACTAAGATAAAGATAAAACAAATTAGATCTGACAATGGTGGGAAATACACTTCTAAAGAACTGATTTCATATTGTAAAGAAGTGGGAATTAAGGCAGAGCTTATTGTTCCCTATTATCTCGAACAAAATGGAGTGACCAAAAGAAAGAATAGTAAAATTGAAGAGCATGTACGAAGAATGCTACTTGATCAAGACATGCCAAAGTTTCTATGGGGAGAAGCAACAATGGCAACTGTATATATTCATAATAGATTTCCTCATATATTTCTCAATAATATGACACCCAAGTAAGCATTCATTATAATCGTCAAGCGTCCAAGGGATCATCATTGGCTACAGTATCTCCTCAAATCCATATAGAATATACATCAAGGAAGGGAGACACATTGACATAGGAAGGGACGCTATATTTGATGAAACTAAAGCCTAAAAAAGATCGGAGGATACTCATATTGATTCGGATGTAGAAGATCTACCCATATTGTGAGAACAAGAAGTACAACCCAGAGGAAGAAGAATTACGAAGTGAGCCTATTCATCCTGTGGTCATACCAAGCACAAGGAAAAGGCCAAATTGGTTAAAAGCCACTTTTGAAGATGTTGGAGGGCATGGACCTACGAAATGAATCTTTAGGGAAAGAAAAAGGCTAAAGATATATTCTAGATATGTTACATATATGACAACACTAATTGAAGTAAATCCATCTACATTTAGAGAATATGCACATCAATAAGTATGGAAGAAAGATATGCATGGATAATATTAATCCATCATGAAGAATGGGGATTGGGAAGTTATTCCTAGACCTAGTGACAAATTGGTTGTCACCTTAAAATGGATATACAAATATCAAACACATAGTTCATGGAAGCATAGATAAATACAAGGGTAGATTTGTTGGAAGGGTTGTCTCTCAAAAGGAAGGCATAGATTATGAGGAAACATTTGCACCCACTACATGGTATACTACCATTAGATATTTTGTTTCATTGGTTGCTACAATGGGATGGAACATCCATGAAATGGATGTGAAGACACCATTTCTAAATGGGACCATCAATGAGGAAGTATACATTGAGAAACATGAAGGCTTTGAGGTAAATAATAGGGATACCCACGTTTGTAGGCTCAAGAAGGTCCTGTATGGTTTGAAGCAAGCTCAGAGTGCATGGTATGAAAGAATGCATGGAAACCTTCTAAGAATTGGGTTTGTGAAGATTTTTATTGACACTAATCTCTACATCAAGGTTTTTTATAATGAGCCAACAATTATTCTATTATATGTGGATGATGTATTCATCACATGTGCGTTCACAAGAATACAAGAATGTAATAAAATGCTGGAATTTGAATTTTAGATGAAGGATATAGGACTGATGCACTATTATCTAGGTCTACAAGTATGGAAAAGTTCTTAGGAGATTTATTTGGGGCAAGGAAATTACATCATCAAGTTGTTGCAGAAATTTGGGATGATGGATTCCAAGCCCATGATTACTCCTATGATGACCAATCTCAAGAAGCCAAGGAGCTCTGACTCAAGTATCATGGATCCTACCACCTATTATCAGTTGGTAAGCTCTCTAATGTATTTGGTAAATAGTAGGCTAGATATGACGCTGTGAACATCCTCAGTTAATTTCAGTTAGAGCATTGCCTTCACCACTAGATAATCACCAAGCATATATTAAGATATCTTTGTTGTACGATACATCACTACCTAAATTACAATATAAAGGAATTCAAGTTGATTGGCTTCATTGATTGCGATTGGGGTGGCAGTGAGACCGATGGAAGAAGCACTAGTGGAGGATTCTTTAGTTAGGGATCTTCCATGATCTCATGGATGAGTAGAAAGAAAGATCACGTTATTTTAAGTAGTGTTGAAGCAGAGTAAGCACCTTCATTTGAATTAGGAAGGTAGGTTGTATGGTTGAGGAAGCTTCTGAAATATTTGTTTGGGAAGCCTCTAGATCCTACAATGACTAATTATGATAATGAAACTTATATCATAATTCCTAGAGATCTTGTGTTCCATTCTATGACGAAGCATATCAATAATAAGTTCCACTATATTAGGAACTTGGCACAAGATGGGATAATGAAGCTATAGTATGTCCAAAAAGGCAGCGAGGTAGCTAATATACTAATAAAGTCTCTTCCTAATAAGAGATTTGAATATCTTAGAAGAATGCTTGGTTTATTTGAGATTATTGATTTTTTTTGACAATGATCAAAGTTAGGAAGAAATTTGTTGAGGCCTTGTCTATCAAACACATTGCTTGGGAGGACATCTAGCTAAAATTATGTGTTCATATCTAGTTCTTGAAGTAGTGAGGGTGGAATTGATCATGGAGCATTGACCTCAGACAAACACCTACATCCCTACGTTGATGGTTAGAAAATGAACTTGATGGTACCTAGAGAGGTTGAATGATTTAGTCCATATTACTCCCACTTAGATAGATTTCCCTAGTTAGGAATCTAGTCTGTGGCATTGCAATACCTAAACCCTTGAGAGACATTGGATAGATTGCCCTAGTTAGGAATCTAGTTCATGGCATTGTGACTCCTAAACCCTTCATAGTTCATATATTTTGATATATTTTGTATGATATATTTTGATCATCTTAATGCTCACTATCACACCCCCTACCTATCCAATGAAATGTCCTTAACCAAAATTGAGTAAGTAGGAGGGTATGATTAATAAATAAAATATTAGCTCACTTGAAAGTATATAAAACAAGGAAATACAAGATAATTTGCACACTAGATACTTAGTTAGGTTTGTTGGCCGAACCTAACTCTTAGCTAAGGTTTTTGGCCCAACTTAACTTTTAGTTAAGTTTGTTGGCCCAACTTAACTCTTAAAACGACCATAAATTCCATGGGGTGAGATATGCATTAAAAAAAATGGTTATTCCTTATTCTTACTACCACACGACAAAATAATGTGAGCACGGTGTACAATTCTTTGTGGGCTAGCATATATTTTAGAAGTGAATCACACATGGTCGGTGGTAGAGAAAAGAAAGAAACAAAGAAAATTATTTTAACTTCCACAAAGCTAGAGATAGCATATGGGATAGGTTTCTTCTTCATCTCGTTAATGTATTTGACCCTTTTCTATGAAGCGTCATAATAAATTCTCCCATCATCTCAACCAACCCATCACTAAATAGATTATCCCAGGAGCTATATCCCATAACATATGCATAACTTTCCCTATTGTCTTTGAAGGCCTCACATTCGAAAATGAAATCCTTTACCACTTCCAATTTTCCAAAAGAACAAAAAATACATACTCTTTCCTTCCACACTTATTTTGGCCTTGATCAAGGCCCTGTTTAATAACATAGTTGATGAGAATTAGTCCTTTACTAAGAAATAAGAATTTCGGCTCTCCAAAAAATATTGGCCTCTATGTAGACCTTTTGTTGATAATTATGAGTGGGGTTGAACACTTCAATATATTAAGGTTTTCTTTCTCCCTAGCTCCTTCTTCGATGTGTTCTTGTTGAATTTATCCATAACAAAAAAGAATCTCTTTACTATTTATGGAAGATGTTTTCAAACAAATACCCCATTTACTGAACCATTTGTTATTTTTTTGCATCCATGTCTTTTTTTCTTTTGCATAATATGTCTTTAAAGACAACATAGTGATCTTTCATCTTCCTCTGGCTCAATATTTTTTAAATGCCTTATGAATTGCACCATAGCAATTTCTTCAATATGAAAATAGGTGTTGAGTTAACGTAACCAAAAATCCGCCTTTGCAAATGTTAATACATTGTCTGAGATTCACATATTTGTGCCATGGATTCAAGCTCTAAAGTATTTGACATTGCAGGTTTATTTATGATTATGTGCCATGAACAGTGTATACATAGGTATTATAAGATTAGAGCAATATTTTCTTACTAATTACAAATTATACAGGTGTAAATTAGTACAAAATGGTTTTTTTAGTAATTGCAAGCAAAATTAATGAAAAACTCTAAAGGTCTCAACATAGGGGTAAAAATATGTACTTATTGTGTGCTCGAGATGAATTTTCGTGTGTGTTACGTTGTCTGTGTAACTCAATAAGAGTGTTGCAATGTAGAGGCGAGTTTTGACCTTGATTATTGGCAAAAAAGATACATGGCTTTGAAAAATAACTTCCAAGAATTTAATAGTAGCTCCTATGTTCCCATTCTCCTACCCTTTCTCCACCAACTCCCATAAACCTTTAGCTAGTACCCCCATGATTCGTATGAGCCTTGTTTTCACTCTCTTTTAGCTAGTTGCAATTGAAATTTTTCCTGCAATGTGATAATTAGAGAAGATATTTTTGTGTCTCATTTCATTTAAGAATTGATCTTAAAACCCAAGGAAAATACAAGAACGAATGAAACATCTACATTTTTCAGCATTAGGAGTGTGAAAACAAATGTTGTGACTCAGTGGGAGTGGGATTTATAGCGAAATGAATTGCTCAAGGTTTTATTTCAAATGGGATATTTAAAACCCATATAAATGTAGTTGATAACTTGAAACCTGAACCTATGAACGGGTTATTTTTGTAATTTTCTTTGACTTCAGAGGGAGAAAAGTTGAAGAGATACTTCACGAGAGGAGGAATGGAGATCCAAAAATAGTTTTGGAAGATTTTAGAGCACATGGATAAGTGGAGAAGGGGCATGCTAGAGGATTGTAGAAGGAGGTTTGTGAAGGTGAAAAATAGTGAAAATACTAGGAAGACTAAGGGAGGAAAATGATAGAAAAGCTCAAGGAGAGAGGGTATTGGCCTAAGTAACTGGAGGTGTAGGGAAATAGTAGAAAAGGAAGGAGGTGATGAACAGAAGGAGGCAGTGGGAAAGAAGGGATAAATAGGGAGAGCACGAGAAAAGAGTAAAAATGATAGTCTGCGTAATGGAAGAAGAAAAAAAGGGAAGCATTCTAGCAGTTGAGGGTGAGATTGAAACATCAGCGACACAATAAAGGAAGCCTAGACTTGCTAAGACAGTGGTAGAAGGGAGCCTGCAATGTGATAGGTTGGTATCAAAAGCCTCAGGGAATCTTATGGTCGTATACCCTTACTATCATTTTATTTGCAAACACATTGAAAATATTATCAAGTTTTTCATTTATTAATAGCTTGCTAGTTATAATCATTTTTTAGGGCCTAATGTGTCTGGAAATCATAATCCTTCTAAATTATGACTCAATATTCATAATCATTATGCTTTTGAGTGTTGAGTGGAAACTATTTGACAAATTTCCTAAAATAAATGACTTTCATTTGCATAACAATATTCATGTTTCTAAAACACATTTTCCCCTTGACCATCACTCTCACAAATTTTAGAAAGGTCCCCACTCAATGAGACACATGTTAGTTATTCCATCTTAGGCAGTTCTCTTATGTTTTGTCATATTCTTTGGTTACACCAACATATTCACATTTAGTTCAGTTAAGAAAAATGTATGCCAACAATTGCCGTGGATAGCTGCAGTTTGTATCCCCATAGAAAGATCCTCTAAATATCTATAGAAAAATTATATACATTGTGCATGAACATGAACCCTAATTTGTATTTCTTGATTTACACACTCACAACAAGAGGCAATTGTATGTTAGGTTGAGACAATTAAATATAGTTTTAGTTCAACAAGATCCACAAAGTAAAGGGAATACATTGGCTTGAAGCTTAGGATTTTGAATTGGTGTTTCTGTGTGTAATTATTTTGAGGAAAATTTGCGTTGCAAAGAGGTTTCTCTTAGTTAATTATCTTAAAGAGTGAGACATTTTATTTTGATATTGATTTTAATATAATTATATTTGATCTGCTCTTTGATTTTGTGCTAGTTGAACATTGTTTTCAGCACCAAGCTTGTGACCAGATTTAGGGAATGGGAAGTATCGTGCTCTCGTAACCTTCCTGAATAAACCCTGTAGATTCTTTGGTTTAAATTAATTGTAGTGGTCACATTAGTTGGCAGAGGTTTTTTATAAGAGGTTGCCTAACCCAATATCATTCCAACTTGGTACACAGCATGGTGATGTGTCTCTGGAAACCTTGGGCATAATTAGCATGGAGAAAAAACCTATGGAATCCCTATTGTCTAAAGGGTGTAGATTTCGATATTGGAGTCCCCTTTCATGAAAGGGTGGATAAATTTATCCCTAGAATCTCTTGCTGTGGAGATACATATCTCTAGAGTACCACATGGGTTGTACGGTGGAGGAATCTTTCCTTTGGAACCAATAAACCACTCACTAAATACCTTATGCCATGAGGATGGATGTCATATTAGAGCTTTGGAATCCCTAGAGGTCTACGAAATGGAACAAATTACACAAGCTAGGGGGTGACAGTAACACAATTTCTAGAATGTCAATGGTTTGGAGAAGAATTGTTGATTTTTTCCCAATACCCATCAATGAGTTACATAGTGCTTGTTGCCTTATTAATTGTGATTCCCAAAGTATGCCTGGATTGATCATAACATACATATCTATTTGTGATTCTAATATTGTTGTACTGAGTGTGGAACTTCTATTGGTCCTATCTTTTGGAAGTAGCTTTCTTGTACCCAGTGTCTTCCTAACCAAGATGATGAAATATACTATGAATATATATAAAGTTTTGTGTATATCCAAAACATTCCTCTTCATTGAATGATAATTACTCCAACTCCTGTCTTAGGGGATGGGAACTAGCTAATTATGTGAGAAATTTTATAGAAAAATCCTTGCAGGACCTCGCAAAGTACATGATAAATTTTCCACCAACCTATTTCATATTTGCAATGATGCCCATCGCACAAAGCCTCAATTGTGCGAAATTCACATTATCCATGTGAAAGGAAAAGAAAGGAAAATTGAGTACATAAAATGTGTGCTTATTCTTAATCTAAACCATACATCTTCGTCATCGCTGCCATGAAGTTCACAACCCAAAAAATTTCCAAAAATAGTAAATTGTGATACAATTAACGATGTTGAAAAACTAAAATAAATAATAGTGGGGGTCAAAGTGGAATAAGCAGGTGGCCACCAATATCTACCTGTCTTAGTCCTACCCCCTTAGGAAGCAATGTTCCCCATTACGTTGACTTCCTGCATGATATGGGGAAACTTTTGTTGAAGTCGATCCTTGGTAAGACACTTACCTTGGTTTAGGAGTTCGCTAGCATTGAAAACCTGGTATAGTTGGACCTTTTGCTGGCGAGTATTATTGATATGTGTGTCCATTATATGATAATTTGTGGCATGTTCCATTGAGTGTGGGTTTAACTTTGTTGGTGTGAGGTTTTTTACAATTTTTGATGTGTCTAGTAATGGTGGAAAGTGTTGTCAAAGGCAATCCACAATATACACTAGTTGTAGGCGAGGAAAAAGTGGAACATTAAGATCAAAATCATTGTTCCCTATAGCCTTAGTTATGGTGTAATTCCCATATCGAAGTGGGCAAATCTTACAGTGGGGCTCAGCTAGGCGTTACATTCGCAAATGTAACCAAAATTTGTCACCTAGCTAGAACTTGTGTGGCACTTGAGGGTGATCATGACGTTTCTTGTACTTAGCATTGGTTTTGTCCAATATTTGATGGACCTATTGGTGGATGTATTTAATGCACTCAATGAATTTGTTAGCTTTGTTAGCTTCAGATTAGACATGAGATGAATCTACGAGAGTTGCTGCAAATGGTATGGCCACATCAATGGGGCATAGTGGTTGGAATCCCAATCCCACCTAAAAAAGGGTTGTGGCGAGTTGAGAAATGGAGAGATATATTTTATTTGTTCTTGAAATATGGGAGACTTTCATCCCATGTGTGTCGATGCTTTGATTTTTACATGCGTAAAATGTGTATGATCATCCTATTCACAACCTTTGTTTGGGGGTGGAAAGTCATGGACTCAGTGAGCTTGGTGTCGAGCATTGACTACAAACCTGACCAAAATTTACTTATGAAGCTACTTTCCTGCTCTAAGAAAATGGAATGTGGGATCCAAAAGTGTACCCACACCCATCCAAATAATATCTTAGTAGTGGCTTCTCTTGTGATACTCTTCTTGTAGGTCACTAGAATGACCATTTTAGAGAATCTATCAATAACCATGAAAACGTAGTTTTTGTTATGCTTAGTAGAAGGAAGACCTAAAATTTAATCCATAGAGATGGATTCCCAAGGTCAAGTAGGAGTAGGAATAGGAGTGTATAGGCCTTCCTTCTTGATGGTCGGTTTGGCACTTGCGCAGATAGTATAGGATCTTATCTACTTCGCAAAAACGTGTCAAAGGTTTGGCTAATAAAAATACTTCTATAAAACTGCCACTATTTTCTCTACCCCAAGATGTCGTGTGACCCAAGTAGTGCACCTCAAAAATCATATTGGTACATTCACTTAAGGAACACAGAGGTG
>APFE030933529.1:8525-19956 GCA_000404065.3 Pinus taeda
TAAAGCATGAGGTCGTTAATCTTTTTTGATGTCGGGTGAAATGCTTTACTATGAGGATCTGAATTTTTTATGAGCTGGGAGGCGACCTGTAATAAGATACAATACAATACATTATTTGACAACATTTTTTCATGATCTAGCTAAGGCGGGCATTCCCATGCTCAGCTTTACAAACTCATTTTCATGTACATAGGACAAACGATCGTCTGTGTGACAGACTGATGATATGGACACATCATCCTTTGATTTGGATGATCATCTGTTCGGCAATGATGTACATTGGATGTTTTTATTTTCCTGAATATATCCCAGCCTGGATGGATGAAACTAGATCCAAAGTCTTCAAACTCGGCCAATCTTCACTCGCAGTACAAGTCGATCCATGTGAAAAATGTTTTGGAGTCAAACATGGAAAGACATCGCCTGATTACCAGCCAATGATGTAAGTTGTTAACAGGTGTGAGAGGAATCACCAATAATGACAATGACCCTCAAGGTACTACAGTACAATTTACGTGGTGTGAAAAAGGGACTTGACGTCGAACACCACACAAAATCTCTCGGTCGAAGGCCATTGATGTAAACCTATCACCGAAAGTGAGAAACTTGCCATTAAGGCATGCAAGCTTCAAAGTACTGAAAGTGTTGTTCCTAAGTCAACTTCTTGGATAATGAGCTGATGTTGACAAGAATTGACTCATTGCAGGAGGGCCTTAATGAATCCCACATCAACGACATAGAATGAAGCAAATGATTTTGGAGGTAAAAACAAACTAACGATATGGGGTTCAGGGTGGCGGTCATGAAGAAATGAAGCATGAATGTATTGCAGTGGGTGAGACTCAGGTGAATTGTCTGAATGACTTCTCTTGAGCATATCGGTGACACTGATGATGGATTGGTAGCATTAACTCCAGAGATGGATGGTGTGACGTACCAATGGTGAAGACCAGTGAAAGGAACAACCCAACCCGGCATGGATGCGGAAGGAAAGTGTCATGTTCAAGAGCGACTTGCTACCAATAAAGTTTCTTCTTGTTTTCTTCCCAATTTTCCCCAGTCATTGCTAACCAGTACCTCTTTATTTTTTTCAAGCTTGAGGAGGTTAACATATGCTTGTTCTATAATCTACCTTCAGGCGAACCTGTCACTATATTCTAGCGAGCCTAGCAATAGTGAAACTCATTCTTGTCATGTTGGATGAGTTTGTCGCTATTTAGTTTTAATGAGTTTAACGACAAAGATAACTCGGTCTCTTTCAATTTTAGAGAGTATGAAAGAAACAGAAAGAAGACTGTGAAGATTCTTTTTCGTTGTATAATCCCTTAAGTCTGAAAAAGTGTAAAATAATACAAAAGGGATGAATTTTCGATAGTTTTAACGAGCCGAACAAGACAAGCTCTCGATCCTTTTGTGTAATAATCCCTCAGGTCCAAAACGATTAAAATCTAGAGGAGGGATAGCACTTCTGATGCCTTTTAATGAGCCGGAGAGGCCAATTGCTTGGCAATATTTTCATATTTTATGAGTCAGGTGAAAAGAGCTTAAAGAAGACTCGTTTTCAAGGAATGAGTGATAGTTTTGGGTAGCAACTGATTCCAGGTAAGATTAGGAATTTTCCAATCATGACAGTGTTACATGGATGGCTAGCAGAATCACTCTTCGCAGATGTTCCTCGAAGGAGTAAACAATCATATGGGAGGTGAATGATCGGCTAAAAATAGAGTGGAGGTGATGGCGAGAACACAACCAAAGCTCAAAGGCTGGCGATAAGCCATTCACAATGGTTATTTACCCGTTCATTTTTTAATGAGCTTAAACGTGGGGAGAAACACTTGCTCATGGCTTATGTTTATTTTTTAACGAGCTTGAACTATACGCTAAAACTGCTCATGGAGAGTTTATTTTTTAACAAGCTTGAACTCTGCAACAACATTGCTCGCCATGATGGTCATTGATTTTTTTATTTACCCTTAACATTTTGTTCTTTCAAAGATACTACTACCTATTCATTTGCTTCACCAAACCGATTAGAAATGAAAACATATGTATGATAAATGAGTCAAAACACTAATATTTTACTTGAATTATGTGCATAGTAAATTAAAAGTGACTTTTTACCTCTCATTTTACCATTTCATTTGAATTTGGTTTGTTGGAGCTATGGAGGTGCTTTTCCCCCCTGATTTTCACCAGCGGATTCTGTGAGATTCTGTGGACGATTCTCGATGCCGTTCGGGCCAAGTAGGAGCTAAACTTGTGCTCTTTCATTACATGCCTTTCATTTTGGATTTTGAGCTCATTTCCCTATTCTGCTGAGCCCATGGGGTTTGAAGAAATCGCCCTAGGATCATCGCACCCTTCCTTAGTCAAAAGGTGCGATGCATACTGATGTCTCCACTGATTAGTTAGTATGCATCGCTCCTAGAACACTTGCTGGGATGCAATGGGCGTAGGGAGGAAAATTTTTGCATGGTTTCCTCATGAAATTTTTGCTTGTTTTCACCAAATGAAGATCCTGACTCTCCCCTTGTTTGTTTTTCAGAGATTCATCGGAGGAAAATGGTTTTCACATGGCAAGAACACGAGCATGAAGAAGAGGACGCTATTGCTTTACATGATCCGGGCACAGTAGTTGCATTACGGAACCATGGCTTGCTGAAGTTTTTCCATATCTCGAGCATGAGGCAAAAAATTAGTTTGTTGCAGTATTTCCTCAATGCTTGGGATCCTATCAACCAGGTATTCCAGATTAGGGGAAAATCGATCCCCTTGACAGTGGTGGACATCTATTTTCTGACCGGCTTGTCGAGGTATGGTGCCCCTCTCTCTTTATCAGGTTCTTCCCATGGGGGTGAGTCTGTAAGGGAGTACATTCACCGGCATTGCAAAGAGGGATCTCAGCCGAGTGTGGACGACAAGATCAATATCCGAGACGTCACTAACCGGCCCTTGCAGACCATCCTGTTTACTTTTGCTAGATTGGCTGGTAGTTCTGCTCTCCATATAGCCAACAGATCTTATATGCAGTATGCTTTGGAATGCCTTGAACCAAAGGTGTTCAATTGGTGTGATGCAGTACTTTTTGTGATGAAGGAACAATTGACCAAGGTGAAGAGCGGTAGATCCAAAAACTTTGGTTATGGTTCTATTTTGACTGCTTTCGCCTTGGAGTGAATCCCACTGATGCAGCCACATTATATATCGCTTGGCCTACCTCCACCGACAGAACTAGGGATGCAGAGATGGGTCGATCTCATTTCTCGGCATCCTAGCCAACCCCAGATTTCTTTTTCCGAGACCTTATTTGAGTGGTTTGACTGTCTGGAGATGGTCTATGCTAGGTTCCCATATGCTGGTATGGATTTCCGAGGTGATACGGATTTGGTGCTGCCGGCTGGAGAGCAGTGGGGTGTCATGGGTAATTTTATTCTAACCATATCTTTGTTCATTGTTGTTTATAATGTTCTTATATTCTTATGATCAAGACTAATCAAAACTTATGTGTTCATGTAGATGTTGGCCCAGTTCGACTAGCAGTGCGTCGTAGAAACCCAGCGGCTGCTCCAGCAGGAGAAGCGGTTGGGAGGGCTATCCTTCGCAACCTTGATGTGGCCGAGACTCTTTCAGCACTACAGGACTAGATTGAGGGTCTTACCCTTGGTATCCCATATGTGAGGACCAATGAGCTTCCTTTGCGATTGCAGCGACATACCACTGGAGTGCTAAGTCGATGGACTAGACTCTTACGCATGATTACACAGGCAGTGATTTGTTATCACCAGCACAATTAGGCTAGGGTGCCCCCTAGCATTATTGAGTTTTGGCTCATTTTACCAGTTTTTTCTTGGTTACAGAACATTATGTACAAACTATAAATAGTTATGGAGTATATTTTTGATCTTCGGAGCTTTATTTTGGTTTAGTTACATGATCCTGCTGCATATATTGATGTGATGCTTCTTTTTATACATGTCGCAAATGTCTATCTAACAAATAATTTGCCAATGAGTCTGTCAAGGTGTTTAAACTTCTGGAAATATGTTGATATTGGATGAAATCAAACTGTCTTTTCAAAATTTTGACCCTTAGGAACATTTGATAGATAGCTGGATTTCATACAGCATAGATGTCAGTGAGTTGTAGAATGATGAGCTGTGAGTCTAGCCTAACAACAAGTCAAAATATACAATGTTGCTTTGGCATCAGAAAGGAGTTCTATTAATGCGCTGTACTCAGCGATATTATTCGTAGAACGACCAATACATACTCCTCTGAAACTTACTAACTCGCCACTAGGATTTAAAATGGCCCATGCCACAGAAGACAGATTCCGCGAGCTACGACTTGCTCCGTCGGCATATCCAACGAATGATTCCAGTAGGGGAAACATCTGCAACAAATGAAAAATGCAGATTACTTAACCAAATTAAATGCTCTTGGCGAAAACAAAAATGTAACAAAAGCATGAGGACTACTATGTGAGATCAAGCATAGTAGCGTTTGAGGCACAACCCGTTGCGAGGTTACGCCAGTGGAATCCCATCATAGTCCATCAATTCGTAGGCTCCTTTTGCTAATACTCGTTTAACAATATAGGGACCCATCCATAATGATTTGAATTTTCCTGCTCCCAATTTATTGGATTCCTGGTCATAAAGTAACACCAGGTCACCCTCTGAGAAGACGCGAGGTTTGAAATTCTTGTTGAACTGTGCTTTGACTCGTTTCTTATGAGCCTCGTTAGCCGAAGCTGCATCACGATGGGTTTCATCCAAATGGATTAATTCCAAGAAACGATCCTCTTCTTCTGAGGTTCCGGGGAGAATGTCGACTGTGAGTTTGAGGGATGAAATTTCACATTGAACCGGTAAGATTGCTTCGAGACCGTACACCAATTGAAAAGGTGTGAATCCGATCGCATTTCTTATCGATGTCTGATATGCCCACAAGGCCGAGTATACGATTAGGTGCCAATCCCATTTGTGGACTCCGATCATCCTTTGCAGCATGCGCTTTAGGACATTGTTGATTGTTTCAACTTGTTCGTTAGCTTGCGGATAGTATGGAGTAGAGCTGTCGTGGGACAGTCCTAATTTGGCAACCAATTCAACCATCATGTGATTGCAAAAATGTGATTCATGATCTGTGACTATGGCCTGTGGAATGCCGAATCTGGAGACTATGTCATTGAAAAAGAAAAGGGCAGTCGTTTCGCCACTGTTGTTTAATGTAGGCATCGCCTCGGCCCATTTGATAAAATAGTCCACCGCGATGTACCCGTTCCCCCTGGTCGAGGTGGGGTTACATGTCATGAAATCTATGCCCCATTTGGCGAATGGCCCAACATCTACTACTGGTTGCAGCGGTGCGGGTGGTCTTTGGTTTTGCTATCGAAAATTTGGCAAGCATGACAACTTCTAACTGCGGTTATGCAATCTTTGAACATTGTTGGCCAGAAGAATCCTTCTCGCAAAATGTTTTGCTCCGTAGCATAACTAGATTGATGCCCCTCACATGCACCTGAATGGCAGTCATTCAGGAATTTTTCGGCCTCCTCAAGGGTGAGGCACCTCCGCAAAACTGTATCGATACCATGACGGTAAAGAGTATCACCGATGATCACGTAGTATTTTGCTTGGTATCGAATATGTCACTATTCAGAGCGTGATGTATTATACCTGTATGTTTGTGTCTGGAGATAAATGATTATATCTCTGTACCACAAATTGCTTGAAGGCATCAGAAACAATTTTTCATCCACGATTGCTTCTTCGGATGTTGCATCGTTGGACAACGATGGGAGATTGCATAGTAACTCCGTGAATACCAAGGCTTTCTTTGATTTTTATCTTTTAAATTCCAAATCAAACTCTTGGAGAATCGCTATCCATTTCGAATACTTGCCCCCCAGCAACTGTCGCGACAATATATAAGTCATGGGGTTGCAATCTGACAAAATGGTAGTTTTCCTAAAGAGGACATAGTGTCGAAATCTCTGTATTTCTTGAACAGCTGTGAGGGATAGCTTTTCAATGTAGGAGTATTTCATTTCCGTATCATTTAAGTTTCGGCTTAAATACTATATAGGATGTTCAATTCCATTGTCTTATTGAACTAAAACCATTGCTATGGTTCTATCTGCTGCAGCCAGATACAGGTTAAAGTCTTTTTGATGATCAGGAGCATACATTGATGATGCTTGTATTAGATATTTCTTTAAAGCGTCAAAGGAAGCTTGCGCGACCTATTCCCAAATGAAGGGTACATCCTTTTTCAACAGACGGGTATAACCTTTAGCTAGTTCGACGTAATTTGGAATGAACCTCCTGAGGAAATTTGCTTTCCCTTGGAGTTTCTGAATCTAAAGCAGGCTTGAAGGTGGAGGAAAATTGATGATTGGCTGAACCTTGCAAGGGTTGAGACAAATCCCATCCTTTGAGACAACGAAGCCAAGTAAATGACTAGAACTGACACAAAACACACATTTGTGCGGATTGAGTCTTATCTTGTAGTGTCGGCAACGTAGAAATATTGCTCTCAAATGGTACGGATGATCAGCCCACTTTCGCGAATGAGCTGGGAGATCACCGAGATAAGGCTGAACAATGTTTTTGATATCATGGAAAGCATAGTTCATTGCTCTCTGAAAAGTCACCCCTGCGTTCTTCAAACCAAAGGGTAGCTTGTGATATGTGAATGTGCCCCATGGACAAATGAATGCAGTCTTTCACTGGTCCTGTGGGCGGATATTTTTTGATTATACCCGGAAAATCCATCCATGAATGAAAAGATTTTTCATCTAGTGCATTCATCAATAATATGGTCAATAAAGGGTGTAGGGTAGTTGTCTTTTGAACAAGCTTGATTTACATCCCTGTAATCAATGCACACTCTAATCGTTCCTTGTTTTTTTATCATAGGAACAATATTCGATACCCAATCGGTTAGAGGAACGGGGTAAATGAAACCAACATGGAGGAGTTTTTTGACTTCCGCCTTGATGGCAACGACTTTCTTGGGGTGCACCTGCCTTAGCCGTTGTTGTACCGGTTTGACATCTAGATACATCTTAATCTCGCATTCAACTATGCTCAAGTCGATACCTAGCATTTCATCATATGACCAAGCAAAGACATCTCTAAACTCGTGAAAGAGAGTTCTATATATTTCCAGTTCGGAAGAAGAACAAGATTTGCCAACATGAATGTTCTCTACAAAATCTGTTTTGGTTGAGATGTTTATGGAAATAGTCTCTTCGATATTGGATAGGTTTCTCTTGGAATCCACTGTGTTTACAGTATTCGTCAGAAAGTCAAATACTGAAGGATGTTGTAGGTCGCCGTAATTATCTCCTTTACAAGTCGGAAGATGGGAATGATGGTGGTGATCTTTCCATGGTGCCCCATCGATCATCATGGATTGAATGATTCCTTCGTCTGTAAGGCGTACTTGCGACCAAGGATCTGAAGGGGTGCCATATTCCTTAGACCTATCTATCCAAATGCTTAACGAGCGTTCATGCTGGTTTGCCTCCCATGTTGAGAACATTGATTGCTATAATATTTCCAGTGGGGTTAGAGGCAAAACCTGCGAATGATCCATTTTAACATCGTTTTCTGACATCTTTTGAATGGAAGATATCATATTGCAGGTTCCTACATTAGCCACTTCCACCAAATTGGTAGGAGGCGGTAGGGTAAACGTTCCCATTAACGTAGGGTCTTTTAGTAGGCCTACTCTGATATTATGAAGCATGCTAGGGCTTCCATGGATCATTGGAATGCTTCCCGTAACTTGTGAACTGTTGGGGAGAAAATTTTGTTGGTCGATGATTGTAATTTCTCCTTGGGAAGGAAATGCAATTTTCCTAAAGTAGGTCGACACAACAGCTGCCATGGCATATATCCAGGGTCTTCCCATTAGGATGTTGTAATCAAGATTTCCATTGATGACTTCAACATCGATTTCTACTGTTTTTCCCCCCAGTTCGACTTGCAAGTTACTTAGTATCCCATACAGGGTGTACATTCGTCCATCAAATGCTTTTAATGTTGTTGACGATCGTGACAAAGATGGAGACCCCAGATTTTTCCAGCAACTCATCGACATGATACATGTGGATGCCCCCTCATCAATAGCTGTTCTATGAACAATTTTGTTGAGGGCTTTCACTTGAATGAGGAAATCTAGTTGAGCTGGTAACTGAGGGTCGTATCCTTTATGATTAAAAGATACAATATTGGAATCCATTGGGTCAATCCCACCTATTGCTGATAATAAAGCCTGCTTTTGGGAGGGGCAATTTTGCAGCACGTCAAGAGTTGACATTGCGGACGGCGATTGGGCTAAATCCTCCACTATGTTATAGTGTTGTGCTGCTCGAGCACGAGGATTAAACGTCGATTTGTGTACTACTCCCTTTGGCGGTTTTATTGTTAATTCAGGAATGATGGGTGGCACGACTTCTATTGAAGTCGTTGTTGAACTACTAGGTTGATCATTATCCTTATTGTTCAACATCTGTGGATTCCCGTAATCTTTACTCCTTGTCATTATAAGAGTATCATTCAGTTGCTTCGAGACTGACAACATTAATAATTGGGACGGGGAAACATTTTCACTTGCAACCAGATTTGTTCCTGGTTTTGGAAATGGATCAGTCAATATAGTCGAGGTTTTTGAACTTTTGAAAGATTTTCTAAGTTCTTCTTTAAATGGACAGTCCCGTGTCCAGTGATCCTCATCACATATATGACATGGAGTTTTTGGTTTCACATTCCCAGAAGGGTTTGCAGAAGATTTTCTAGGAGATGAGTCTCCCTGGTTTTTCTTCTTCCCTTACTTTTTCTTCTTGCCTCCTGGTTGCTTGGTTTCTTTGCCTTTGTCTGTTGACACGGCATTTACTTCCGAGGCTAGAAATTCATTATTTGCACCTTGATTCGAAATCGTGCAGACCTTTTTCGATGCAGCCTTTGCAGTTTTAGTGCTTGTTGTACCTATCACACCATCGCCGGCATGACAGTCTTTGTTTGATTTAGGAGGCGGAGGAACAGAGAATTATGGTCTAGGAGCGTCAGGGATTTTATCGTAGAGCATGCCATACTGAGTATAGATCAAGTGTAGATATTGTGCACGAGCAATAACTTGCTCTTCAGTGATGACACCGCCCTTTGCCACATCTTTCGTAATAGAGGGTAACAGTGACTTAATAAACCATTCAGCCAATAGCTGATCAGGAACATATGTTTTTACCATTCTACGACAACGACGACACTCATGAATATGATCGGATATGTGAGTGGCTGTCATTTGTTTGAAATTGGTAAGCAACTCAGTTCCTATTTCTTACTTGATAGGTAACTGAAAATGGGTTAAAAAGGTTGTGGCTAGGGTACTGAAGTTATCAAATGAATCTCTAGGTAGTTCGATATACCACTTTTCTGTCGGACCAGTTAACGTGCGCTGAAAGAGGTGAAGCCGAATCGAATCACCATTGAGAGTGTTTAACAAACACGATAGATGAAAGGTCATCACATGATTCGATGGGTCTTCGCCCGAATTTCCATTAAATTTAGGAATATCTTACAGAAGTTTATACGGAATCGCCAGCCACCAAGGGGCATAGGCAATTGGATCGTTCGTTAGTCAACTTAGATCTGGTAACTCTAGAGTTGCCACAAAGGGCAACTGTTGATTTAGGCTTGGTTGAGCATACCGGGCATAATCCATTTGATGTTGGTAACTTTGCTAAGGTTGATGGACACAACCATTATGACATGGTTGATACTGCTGCCCATTACTTGCAAAGACTTGTTGCTCATATCCTTGGTAAGCTTTCTGGAATTGTGGTTGTTAGTATTGCACCAGCCATGGTTGTGAAGCCATGGGCTGTTTTTCAGCACTGGCTGTTTGACCAAGATGGGGGTTGGTGTTCCCCATTTGAACCTGTGCCATTCCACTAGTGGGTGATTGTGGTTGTGTCGGAGGTACAAAAGATTGTTGTATTGCAACCTGCGAAACTTGAGGCTGGCATACAATTGGTGACGTTTGTAATTGTGATATTGCCACAATAGTCGGCGTAGTGGGAATGTTTTTCATAGGTGAACTTTGTTGTATTGAGCATACAACTCTTGGTTGTTGAGACAGGAGTAGTACCCAACCGCTAGTTTTGATTCCAGCATAACCCAAATTTTGTTGCGAACTCACACATGGTTATCCTTCTTGGGAAGACAATGAAAGGGTATAAAGCCCTCCATACGACGATAATCCAGCGCTCAAAGGAATAATTTGCCTTTGGGGACCAATTTGCCCAAATTGACCTTGTGATGGATTAATTTGTCGAGACTCAATGTAAGAGATTCCAGATATAATTCCAGATGAACAAACTGGAACAATCCATACTGTCGAAATAGTCCCAGGATGGACTCCATCCAGCGATTGAAAACTGGTTGGTACAGATGGCACGCTAGCGAACATTGTCGGAATAGTAGAAGGAGCTTCCGCTGTTGCTGTGTCGAGTGACACAGTCCTTGATGTTGACGGTTGTTCAAAAGTCTATCCAAAATATTCCTCAGCGATTCTTCAGGAACTTCCGAGGGTGGGTGAATATTCTCTGATGAAGAAGGATATAGAGCGATCCCAGCTCCAAGTTGCGTTGGAGTGATATATAGAGGATCTTCCACAATCTCTTCTATGGCAATCAATATAGGAGGAAGAGGCAGACCGTCAGGTCCGTAAAATATTTTTGGTGCCGAAGAAGATGTAAGTTCTACAATAGCAGACGGTTGGGGAGTAACACCTTTTGAATCGGCTGTAGACAGAACCGGTTCAGGAATAGAAGTGTTAACCATCACATTGTTGGAACTAATACTGAGAGGGGGGGCGGTGAATCAGTATTATCAAGTCAAATATTCCTTTTCAAAATCAAATGATATACGCTACTTCAGTTAATTAAACCCGCGTATATACGCAACTATACAGAAGGAAACCCGCGTATACAAAGAAAACTTTTAATTTACTTTATCTTTCTAATGATGATTTTTAATCTGTGTTTCAAAATCAAATAACTAGTTATAGTAAAATAGAGCAGAAAGAAAATCACACACAAGAACACAAGATATAAGGTGGAAACCCAATGTGGGTGAAAACCACCTGTTGCAATTCGTCTCTATCTTCTTTTAAATTAGAAACTTCTTTTACAATGTACTGATGCAGTCCTTTACCAGTACGCAGGCTGCAACCTGCAGAGAGCTACAACCCTCTCTCGTTCTCCAGCTTCTCCTGGAAGGGAGCTACAAACCCCTTTAGCTCTTGCACTAGACAAGATACTAGTACGTAGGTGCTGGCCTATAGAAGGCTACAACCTTCTCTTTCTTCCAGGGATCACGTTTCATAAATTTTCAGACTGGATCCATGAACATCAATCAAT